>JADLZK010010229.1:0-263248 GCA_015847255.1 Hyparrhenia diplandra | reverse complement strand
GTGTTTCCGGCGCGCTCGCGGAACCACCATCCAGAGTCCCGCCGCGCCGCTTGCCGAGCAATCGCAAACGCTGGCCGAAATAGAAAACTCGACGCAGACACGCCAAAGAGACACGATCGCACTTCCCCGTGCAGTTACGGCGACAGACCGCCACGCCGCCCCAAAAATGAGGAACAAGCTATGACGAAAGAAAAACCACGCCTCGTGAAATCCACGTAAAGCTGCGCCAGACGCGGGCGACAAAACGCAACATCTCGCGAAAAGCTGAGGAAACTCCGCTGCATACGTAATCGCGACACGCCGCTCAGAAATGCACATGTAAACCACGCACTCGCTTGGCGATCGTTCCACATTCACGCCTGTGATTACAGCCGGCTATCGGCGACGCGTCTCCGATAGATATTACTAATGCTTTACGACGCTTTCGACCGCCAAGCTGCCTCGCAAGCTAGTTTACCGCCATAAGTACAGCGGCACGCTGCGATCGCTGCCCGGACGTATGCCGCCATTGCTGGCGTACGCCAGCTTTTGTAAAATGGGTCCGCGGTAGCCGGGCTTTCTGCTATTCGTGATGCCGCTACCGCGCGCTACTACTTTGACGCCAGACATGCCGGACATCGATGCCCTTTGTAGGCAATATGAGGATCTCGGAGTTATGGTTCAGCCGCCTCGGATACCAAGTGTTATGTACTCTACCCACGCGCTTCTTCATCTCATGAAAGAGGCTAAGGATCCCTTGCATGATGCCTTTGTTTGCAGAGTCTTTTAAATTTCTGAGATATCTTTTAGCAAAATTTCTCCACGCACGCATTTGTTATGCAAGAAGTTTTTTGAATAGTATTGGTGCAATCTGCATGTCGTGAATACTTGCCTTGAGAAAGTGAAAGAGAAGTCGAGAAGGGTACTATGCTTTCCCTCTTTTATTAAATTACGTTCTCTTTTTCAACTTCTTCTTTTTTTCTTGTTTTTCTAACTTTGTTTTTAATGATTGAACTTCACATCTTACAGGAGGAAGAGAATTTGAAAAAGCTGAAAGAGGAAGAAGAGAGGAAGGCTCGCTAAATTGAGGAGATGGAGAAGAACAATGTTAGTGAACGAAGGGGGCTAGCCGCTCTATGGATTAGTTTTTATTTTGAGTGTTTTGTGAGGAGAAAGAAAACTTGTTTAGCAAGGAGTGTTGTATATTCGTTAAGTTAACAGTTTATCCGGTCTTGTTTAAGCTTATGATTTATGCACATGCGGTTATCTATACTTGTGTTTGTGATTTTTTTGTGCCGAATTTTGACTTTGGAATATCTCGCGCAGTTTCTCAAGCAAAAGCTGCGCAAGATATCGTTGTTTTTTTTGCCTCTTATGATTGCGAAGGATAATTTTGTTTTTGAAACTTCAGAATTTTTGGAGGCTTACGGTAGTGTTGATATTGGCGATTTTGTTGATAAATGCCTTAGGAAATCTAAAACAAAGGATTCTTATAGGATGCCTAGGGTTGTTGATTTTAGTGCCGTTGGACCGTGTAATACTTGTGTAGCCTAAGCTTTTATTTTTGTTCTATCCTTGTATTTTCTTGGTTCTTAAAACACATAATAATTTTTTTTTTTTTCATCGTGCTCATGTGCATCCCCAAGCTTTATCTTTGGGGATAGATTTGAAGACACTGGCGGATAAAATAATAAATGAAGTTGTTGAAGATATCTTGAGCGAGGCAAAGAACTAGTGTTGCTTCTAAAGAATTTTGAGCGTTTAAACTTTGTATATTCGTGTTGTATGTAAACTTGAATAAATCCTTTGTAAGATGTATTAATATTTCTTATGTAAACTTGTCTCTTTGTATTTGTGAAGCAAAAATGAGGATTTTTACTTGGAGCAATAATTTTTGTTTGAAAGATTTTGAAAATGTCGTCCCTATTTTTACGAAGTGAGAGTTAAGACTTTGACTTGAATTTAAAATTATCCTTAGAGGAATTTGAAAACGTCGTCCCCCTCTTTTTTGCGAAGTAGGAGCGAAGACTTCGATTTGAAGCCAAACATTCTCCTTAGAGAATTTTGAAAACGTCGTCCCCTTCTTTTTTTTTGAGAAGTGGGAGTGAAGACTTCGATTTGAAGCCAAACATTCTCCTTAGAGATTTTTGAAAACGTCGCCCCTTCTTTTTTTTGCGAAGTGGGAGCAAAGACTTTGATTTGAAGCCAAACATTCTCCTTAGAGAATTTTGAAAACGTCGTCCCCTTCTTTTTTATGCGAAGTGAGAGCGAAGACTTCGATTTGAAGCCAAACATTCTCCTTAGAGATTTTTGAAAACGTCGCCCCTTCTTTTTTTTAAAGTGGGAGCGAAGACTTCAATTTGAAGCCAAACATTCTCCTTAGAGAATTTTGAAAACGTCGTCCCTCGTTGATGGTCACTAACGACATATTTTTCCCGTCAACTTACTACCATAAAGGGAGTAAAACTATACCTTTTTATACTCATATACATTTATCACTAATAAAATTCCACTTGTAGTGTCTAGTATTTTATTTTGTAGGTTTATAATAAAAGCAAGTGGAAAACTGACCAAAGTACGCCATCCCGAAAGCGCATTCTTGCAAAACACAAGGCCGAGAGCAAATCGACCCAAAACATCAAAATTGGGCGAGCAAAGCCCGACCCACAACTTTTCAAAAGGCGAAGGACGCCAGCCCATCGGCTTGGGCCCAAGCCGAGCCTGGGGGGCGCGCGCACCCCTTTGGTGCGCCGCACCCTCCCCGAGGCGGTTTAGCCCGGCCTCGGGGAGGCGGTTCATTAACCTTCCTTCTGGGGGTTACCGACGTGGGATGGTCGGTTTGGTCTGATTAGGAAGGTGTACCAGGTCGGTTTTGGTGTAAATTAGCACTTAGGCCCCTCCTCCAAGTGTATAAGTAGTCCCCCTCTCTTCCTCTCTCAACACACACCACTTGGAGTCCAAAGAACCAAAGATTCTTCCTCTCCCTACCACCTCTACCTCTCTCTCTTCTTCTACTTCTTCTTCTTCTTCTTAGTTCTTGGTTAGCACTTGGAGTAGAAGAGCTACAAGGAGGGCTTGTCTCCTAGAAGAAAGTGCCCCGGTAATATATCTTCTCAATGGAGCATTCTTCTATTTACAAGTCTTATATCTATGTTCTTGGCCTAACTTATGAACTAGAGTATAGTTTTGTTCATGTTCTTGGGTTGGTATATGAACTAGCATATAGTTTACATATCATAATCTTGACATGTTCATATCAGTTCATCATCGATCATCATATGCCTAACTTGATTAGAGGTGGGATATCGGTTCGTTGTTCCTTCGGGTTTGCTCTTGTTCTAGTCCGTCCATTCGACGAGTGGGGATCCTGGGGGGACAAGAGTAGTGCTTTCGATATGCGGGCATGGTGCCCGGTATTACGACACCTCGCGAATATGAGAGCATGCCACGGTTGAGGGGTAGGCGGCCGGGTCGTGACAAGCCTTGACCGGCCCCTTGAAATCCCCCACGTTCAGATATGTGTTGTAGGAGTTAAGTAAATGCCTCGGTGGGAAGCGCACTTCCCGGTGGGGTCTCCCCGTATCCTAGACTTAACCATGCCTAAATCATGTTTGCATATGATCCTAACTATTCATTTGTATGGCCATGACTAGATACATTAAGATTACTCCATTAGGTTATTCATTTATTCTTTATCCTTTGCTGGTGGATTCTTAAGTGTGTGTCATACTATCCATAAACCGTTATTGCTTACCCCTCGTTATGAACAAATTGGTCTAAACAAACACGTGTTCCTCTATTTAGATGCCATGCTAGCTTATTAAACACATGCCTTCCTTTGGGAAAATATAAATAACGATACCACGAATACTTCCGGTGAAATGCTACAATGATAGATCCATGCGCTTGTGGATGAAATATCTAAGATGGCAAGATCTATCCCGTTGATGTTCCCGTTCGGATCACCGACATGGTGGTTTCACCTGGGGATGTTAGCGGCGCATTTAAAGTTGTTATTGGGGATGGGTTTTATACTTGTCTCTATTGATTGCGCTAAGAAATGTCGACAAGCATTTACGGCGCCCGTTGTCGGGAGGGCATTGTGAAAAAAAACAATAAACTAGTCAAGTATGAATATGAACTGTGAAAAGGCTACCATTTGCTCATACAAAGGCTAATCTTTTATGTTTTCTCCTTTGTGGATGAAAACAGGATAGTGTATGTCTAGTTTCCAACTGCCGGAAAAACTTCATCTCGATCCGCAGGCACTCCTAAGGAAGAACAGGTCTCGTGCGCTTCTTCTTCGGCGGAACCCCGATAGTCGAGACCGACATCCCCGCAAAGAACCGAGCAAAGAAGCTATGGCCCAAAAGTCGCCGCGCGATTTCTCTACTCCCGCTGTCACCAACGCGCCCACCGGGCCGGTGGTGAATGTGGCGATAAGAACTTTGAACCGCGCGACTGGCCGATCACCATGGTGCAGCCGCCCATTCTGTGGACTGCCTAGCGAGGACGCCAACGCCATCTCCAACACTTCCTTGAGCTCGCGGCGACACAATTGTCATCAAGGACGCCGAACCGCACGTTATCGAGGCTCGCTTTGTTTCCTTTCTCCCTTGTGGGGAAGGCGAAAACGCTGGTTCTACAAGGACAAGGAAGCTCGCCGCAGACGGGCCAAGTGCTCCACACGGCGTTCCTAGCTAAGTTCTTCCCCATGGGCAAAACCAATGCCCCGAGGGGAAGGATCACCAATTTCCGCCAGACATCAATGGAGCCCATTCCTGAGGCGTGGGAAAGGCTGCAAGAATACATTCTAGCATGCCCGCACTACAGGATGGAGAACTGGGTGGTGCTCCGTAACTTCTACATTGGTCTCACGGCCATATCGGCGGGCGCCGACGCGCTGCCGGGTGGCGCATTCTTATCGCCACCATCGATCGTGGCAACAGCCCCGATCGACAAAATGGTGGCAAACCGTAGCCGGGGAAGACAGAACCCTAGCCAAAACAGAAAAAAAGGCATGCACACCGTGAAGGAGGCGGATATGCTTGCCGCAAAAATGGATCTTTGTCGAAGAAGCCGGAGGAGCGCAAAGACGCACTCTACTACCCGCCAGCCGCCCAGTTTACGCCACGATGCTCACATGACCTGTGAGACATGTGGTGAAGTTGGCCACTTCGGGGGATAACCGCCCTAAGACCCGTGAAGAAACCGCCTTCATCAACAACAAAGAACGGGTATCGCCTAACCTTAGCAAGGCCGAACAACGATCCAGTCCAGCCACCATTCCAAGGCAACCAGGGTACAACTCCAATTATAACCACCGGGCAGCCACCACTCAAGGACTGTATTGGGCCAAGCCAAGATCAACGTAAATCTCACCAAAAAGATAAGCCATCAAGATAAAATCCTTGAAGGAGTGAATAACAAGCTAGAAGGGTTGTCATCACCGTGAAGAATCAACTCGGCTTCAACAAGATGATAGAGACACACCGCCCGATTGTTTGCTCAAGTACTAGTTAACGACTTCGGGTAGGATCCCGGGGCAACCCGAGGTCCCGCACGAAAGTCGATCAACATGATATCTCTCGAGGCTCAATCAACCCACCGAGCTAGCAAAGATCCCCGTGGACTCGCCGTTTATTGCCAAGAAGGGGGACCCCGGGCGTCCATCATCACCGTGCCATTGGCCCCCACAACTTCGCCAATGCATTTTGTGACTTGGGGGCCAAGATTAACGTGATGTCCAAGGCCACCTTCAACGAGAATCCATGGAGGGACACTTGCTTCGCAAACTTTGTCCTCCAAATGGCGGATCAAACAACACGGCAGCCCGAGGGAATTCTCGAAGACATGTTGATTAAAATCAAAGATGAGTACATCCCCCGCAGACTTCGTGATCCTTGACATGGGTCCAAAAGAGGATGTGTCTCTCCCCCGGGAGACCATTTCTCTATACGACCAAAGCCGACATCGCCTTGGGAAGGGCTTCATCATCTTCCATGTCGAGAGATAAGGCGGTAAAGTGCCCATTCGTCGGTACAAGCAACAACACACCCGGATATCATCGTCATCAACCTGTGGGGAGTGTTGGAGGATCTCGACTCGAGACCCCTGAGGGCGGTACTTCCCGCCCGAAGGGGAGAGTCGACAGTGACTATAAATAACCTCGCCCTCAAAAAAAAATATTTTATAAAATATTTATTATCAAAATAAATAAAAATATTTATTACATAAAATCTATAAGTAAATATTTCAAAAAACAAAAATAAAGGTCTTTATAAATAAAATAAATTCCTTCATGAAAAATAAAGAAAAATATTTTCTACATAAAAAGTATATACAAAAATTCTTTTAAATAATTTTTCTATTTAAAAAAAATAAATTTATTTTTGAAAATTTTTGGAGAAAATCAAAAAAGGAAGAAAACGGCCGAACAGTAGCGAGCAAACAACGGTCACAAACTTTTCGTGGATCAGTTGAGCACGCCCGCCAAAGCACGCAAGGCCGGCGGCCTCGAAAGCGTGGTTGTTGACGTTTCTTAACGCCGCAGAAGAATCCGCAAGCGTCATGAATCTGTCGTTGTAGCTTTCACCCGAAATATTCAGGGTATCGTATTTTCCACGTGGAACGGATGTACTCTCTCCTAACTAGTTCGCCCAAGGACACACACGGCCAAAGATGGGGAGGATTATCGAGAAGGATCCCTACACCTTTAGGGTCTATGGTTAGCCGCCTCTCGAGCTACTTGTTCACTTTGAGCACCGGCCCTCACCCAAACCGCAGTCCGGCAATTAGCTCTACCGCCACAGCCGAACGTGGAGGGATTACAAGGGACGGACAAGGTCACCCACGACCGCGCCTACCCTCACGACCGTGGGGTGCTTCGCAAAAAGATAGAAAACCACTAGCCCAAACACCACGCCTACGCTAGTGATTATCACTCTAGTGTTTGCCAGGTTCCCCGGTCAAAGGGTTCCACCACTAGAGTCCCGACCGAAGGTACAACTATCGATCCCGCAAACAAGTAGATAAATCGTGGATAAACAAAAGACAATAAAGATTATCGAAACTGTGGAAGCTTACTTAGCCAAGATCCCGTGAAGGAGCTAAGCCCGAATCCACCGAGGTACAAGGTTGGGGAGACACCGACAAGTCCGGCACTTCCCCGCTCTTAGCCCTTCACATCTCTCCCCGCCGATCTCTCTACTACTTAGGTAGGGCCTGGACCCATTGGAGTGAGGAAAAAGAGTAGAGGGCAGCTCTAAGAGAGAGCTCTTGCCTTGGAATGGTGTGTTTAGAATGAGAGGAGAAGGTCCCTATTTATAGTAGAGGGGAGAGGGCATATGCTAGGAATATTCCTAGTGCTTTGAAGGAGATGCCGACCTACCCGGGCGCATGCAACCGACCCTTGAGCGCCGGCAATTAAGCCTCCCACCGTCCTTGGGCAAAAACCAGGTGAGAACTGGCCTCCAGGGTCGAGAACCGGAGCGTAACCGCGCCCCGTGCGTAGGGGTACCGAGAAAATCGGAGTTGCTGGCCCCAACCGAGAAAATCGCGGCGACCCGCGCCCGGGCCGGCTGACCGCAAGCGACCGCTTCGGGAGAGCCAGCAGGCTGCCACATGCCCCGGGCCGGCGGACCGAGCGACAGCAAGAAAGCCGCGGCGTGTTTTCCCCGCCGTGGGGCGCGGTTTGGACACGGGCGAGTCCCGGTTCGATCCATTTGAATGCGGCCGCCCCCGTGTGGCGTGAGGAAATCCAGCGCCGATAGGTGGGCCTGCCGGGGTAGCGCGGCCGCGCGCGCGTCGCGCCCACGTGAGGGGTAGCCGCCACGTGCCTTGGCCTTGAATGGCCGAGCTGGTCGACCGCGCCCCGAGGGGGACAGCGCCCGCTACGTGGCCCCACCGGCCCCGCTCTTGTCACCGCCGTGGCAGCGCGGCGCTCAGGTGCTGCCGCTTCGCCACGTGTCGCCGATGATAGGCTATGCATGGTACTCGTTCCTCGACGTGGACTTTATCATTTCATGTTGATCCTTGTTTGCACAATATCTTTTCCATCCGAGTCCAAATATATCAAGTAATATATCCATTTCAATCAGCGTGACGAGCTGTCCGTGATGGTGTACTTTGTTTTTCCTTTTAAGATACTTTTTCTTTATGATAAATGAAGATTTCCTGCATTGTACTTTGAAATACCAAAACTTGTGGAACTCGTTAGAATTAAACCCTACCACTAAGTTTGGTGGTCAAAAGAAAGCTTTTTATGCAGGTGTTGACGGTATAAAATAGGTAGTTAACGACCGTCAACAAACTCCCCCACACTTAGTCCTTTGCTCGCCCCTCGAGTAAAGGTTGAGGACTAAGATGGGTCATCTCCTTGATATGTAACCTGCATACAAGTTATTCCAAACTTCACCTGCACTTGTGAACTTTTTGGTGTGTCTACCACGTTAATCTTGGGTAATTGAATTATGGAACAACACGGATTCAAATCCCATTGCTCCAAATATGTGCAGGAACTTGGGTTTTCATTTGATTTTGAAAACGTAGATATAGCCTTGCTCCTCAAATGATTCACTTATGATAGGTTCTAACCTGATGTTAGAACGAGTGATGGCCCGATCTTCACGGCAAGTAGGTCTTGAACTTGAAGAACGCCGATGAGGTAGCGGAAGTAGGACGATAACTTGATGGAAACTCAAGATAACTTGCTCGAAAGATCAGCGGATAACTAGCTTTATACCTAGCCAAGGTTGGATGCGACCCAAACGACGGGGGAGAGACACCGAAACCGCGAGGACTTCGACTCGATCTCCAAACGACCGCAGAACCACAACCGGAGCTAATCCACACAAGGCGAGGCAGCCGTCTTCGAACTTCGCAAAGCACGAACTAGTGGATCTCGGAGAGATCTCTTCACAAGTCCAAGAGGAACAAGGAAGAACAGGGGTTGAGTAAGACACTCTAGCAGCTCGGGCTGCGAAATCACTTGATTAATCTCAAATCATCAAAAGTTGTTGATAGCTTACATATGGGGGTATTTATACTAGGAACAACCCTCCTAGGTGGGTGGAAACACGAAAAACAAACTGAATACGTCGCCAATGTGAAAGGATCTCCCGAGATGGCCTTCTCGAGTTGTTTCCGCGTGACTGTTTGACTTCTGACCAGACTTCAATGTTTCGATCATAACTTCTTCTAGGAATCTTCAAATTACGTGGGGCTGGATGCGTTGGAAAGCTAACTCGATAAGCTTTCCAACGGTGTATAGCATGCTATGTGAAACTTCGTAGATTGGTACAGTTTAATGCTCGAACTTCTGCTTCAGGAAGTTGCCGAATGGCCTTGCCGAATGACTCTTGCTGAAATGTCCTTGCCGAATGGACTTGCCGAATGACGAGGATTTTTGCCGATTCCAGCTTCGTGGCCTTCGCCTTGATGATTCTCTTCAATGTACCTGAGTAGTATCAATATACAAGACTTAGGTAGCATAAAGTTATCTTTGGTATTGAGTTGAAACTCATAAAGTAGCGCGTGCACCTTGTATTGGAATTTTGTAATCAATCCATCAAAGACATTGGTTGACATATTGATTGGAGATGCTGCTGATGAGGTTGCCATGGCTGGCGTGGTCATATCATCCTCCCTCCCTTGAAAAGGAGTCGCCCTCGACTCTAACACTTGTTGTCCAAATAATTGTCCGAAAACGAAAGACATGTAGTGTTGTGACAACATCTTGAGCTTCATCTTCCATCATCACATCAATGTGTTTGAATCTAGTATCATACAAGCCAAGTAGTAGCCTTGTATGTGGAAATCTTGGCATGGTCACATCATCCTCCCTCCCTTCAAGAAAAGTCGTCCCCGACTTTTTGTTTACCCAAAACAATCTAGACAAGATAGAGGGTGGATGCACATGATATTTATAATTATCTTTTATGTTGTTTTGCTGTTTTGTTCTTTTATGATTAATATCCACATTGTTTCTTTTTCCATGTAAGAAATGTTCTCTCAACTTTGGTGAACCTGCAAATAGCTTCGAAGATGGGAGCACAAGAATTTCTTTCAAACCAATCATTTGATTCATGTTATCATACTTCATCTTTGCAAGATCACATATATCAAAAGATAAAAAAGGAACATTCTTGACATTCTTATTGCACGATTCAGAGATGTACTTGGCACAATCATGGGTTCCATGTGTGGTTGACAAAATTTCAGATTCACTACTGAAGCATGTATGCACAGGATTTCTTTCTTTTGAATCATGATAGGAAGAAGGGAAGAACATTTTTGGTTCTGTACAGAAATTATCAATCAATCTTTTTGTCTCAAATTCAGAAAAATATGGCAAACAATAATTGTTGCAAAGTTTATTTATGTTCAAACCAGCAAGCTTATCACAAGTTTTATGGATAGCACAAACCTTACTTGTATCAACATGAGATTCAGTCAAATCAGCACAAAGGTTTTGATTATGTTCTATTGCTAAAACAGTAATATGATGAGTATCTAGTTCTATATTACCAAAATTATTTGCATCCAAAGTATTAGATATATGAGTGCAAAACATCATGTATATGAACCATATCAACGCATAGAAAACATCATGTATAACTGAACATTGGTTGTCAACTTGTGCAATTTCAGCAAAGGTATGAACATGTGACACTACCAAATCAGCACAAGTATTATAGTCAATTCTATTTGAAACATGTTCTTTATCACAATTACTCACCACTGTATTTTGCAAATTTAGATCTGAAATATTTTCATTACCTTTTAGACTTTGTGATAAAGCAAGTACCATGGATGGCACTTGTGAAATCTTACCACTTTCCTTGGCATGGTTCATGTTTTGGGCAGCAAGCAATTGGTTCAGAGGAACAACAACCTTCTTATCTCTCTCAACAAGAATGGAGTTGTCAACAATAACCACCTCTTCCTTACGCTCATTGTAAACCTGCACATTTGGAAAGACACCACTAGAAGTAGAGATGAGAGTGTTAGTTATAAAACTTTCCTCACATGACTTGCATTCAAACTCTCTCTTGCTCTGTGGTTTGTCTCTCACATTCGTATTGTTGGAACTCTCAAGGTCATAGTGGCTGGAATCACACAACTCACTTTTGTTTTCACTCTCTTTCAGTTTGGCTTCGGAACTCTCCTTCTCACATGGGTTTTGATGCACAATTACTTCAACGTCTAGTGGAGCGATATATTCATATGTGTCATACTTTATAATTTTCTCCAATGGAATTGGAGCAACGATTGTTGCAAAAGAATCAAGAGCTGAAACCTCCTCAAATGTTAATGAGCTTGAATGACTTGAATGGAAAGTGCTTGTATCATTAATGCCTTCAATCTGAACTTCAGCCAGCATGCTACACGAAGGAATTTCAGCATGACCATCCATTGCCATCACTTGATCTTCCTCATCGAATATAGGGGCTGGTCATAATTAACCACATCTTTTTTCATCATGGACCTCGTCACACATGAAACACAACTAGAAGAAGACATTATGATGTTAGTAGTAAATAATTCCTCACATGAGTCCTCTTCTTTTTCACTCAATTTTTGTCTGTCTCTCTCACACTGAATTGTGTTGCTCTCAACAAATATGGTGGAATCTCTCAGATTTTCCTGCTGAACTCTCACACTCATATTTATTTGGTGGAACTCTTCCTCACATATAGTGGAGTCTCTCTTCTTTTCATTTTGTACTCTCACACTCAATCTTGATTGGTGGCACTCTTTCTCGCGTGAGTGTGGCTGTCCATAGATCCTTCTCTCTTGCTGAACTTTTCTTGTTGGGGGCACACAATAATCTTCATCACCAATACTCACATGGGAGAACATGGCATTGGGTTCACTCTCTTTTAAATTCCCCTTCCTATCCATCAAAACTAATCCCTCTTTTCCCGGTTTTTGGGTTCTTTGAGGCTGTGGGGTTTTATGTGGCTTTGGAAACTCTCTCTCACTATATTTGTGGGTCACTCGAAAGTGTTTCTCACTCTCTCGCTGAATTTCTCTTTTGGTGGAAGCTCCATAATCTCGCGGTGTAGGAAGACGTTCATCAAACATCCTCTCCATGGCCTTCACTAGTGAGTTTTCAAATTGACGCAACTCAGCCCGTGTAGCAGGAGCTTCTTCTAGATGACGATCACGATGAACTCTCAAATTTGATCCTGGCATGTTAGGGGGCAGCGAGAAAAATGGAGTGGAAAAATATATGTGGAAACACTCAATCTCACCTCTTACTTACCCAAGTCCTCCCCGTCCTCAAGGACTGTGATGGTGCTGGTGCGGGCAGCTTCAACGGATGTGGTAGAGAGGTCGTAAGGATTATGAATCGATTGTCCCGGTTCTGGTTTCAAGGTGGAGCTATAGGTGGCTGACAAGGAGGGCTACGGTACTGAAAACCAAGCGTGTTGATGTGCTCAAATGATATGAAGTTGCTGCTATCAAGATTACCACCAACTTGGACATGCAAACTGAAAATTTCAGCAACAATCCGCAACACAAATCCTCCTCCAAATTCTTTTCACTTCTCTTTTTTTTTTTCAATCTTTCTTTTCCTCTTTTTCTTTCCTTCTTTTTTTTTTGACTCTTTTTTTAACACTAACAGCAGATTATAACTGAAACAACTTGTTCTATTAATATAACAAAGGTGACTAGCAACTTAAGAACACAAGAACACAAGGTAACAAGATCGACAAAAGGGCTATAGGTATTTTTTTTTTTTGGCTTTGGACTATAGGTTAAAACAGATATATGTAGCAAATCAAATAAGGATAAATATGTGGATTGGTAAATTGACCTACCGTGTCAACGAAAAGCTTTGATACGGTGATAGGTTCTAACCCGATGTTAGAACGAGTGATGGCCCGATCTTCACGGCAAAGAGGTCTTGAACTTGAAGAACGCCGATGAGGTAGCGGAAGTAGGGCGATAACTTGGATGGAAACTCAAGATAACTTGCTGAAAGATCAGCGGATAACTAGCTTTATACCTAGCCAAGGTTGGATGCGACCCAAACGACGGGGAGAGAGACACCGAAACCGCGAGGACTTCGACTCGATCTCCAAACGACCGCAGAACCACAACCAGAGCTAATCCACACAAGGCGAGGCAGCCGTCTTCGAACTCGCAAAGCACGAACTAGTGGATCTCGTGAGAGATCTCTTCACAAGTCCAAGAGGAACAAGGAAGAACAGGGGTTGAGTAAGACACTCTAGCAGCTCGGCTGCGAAATCACTTGGATTAATCTCAAATCATCAAAAGTTGTTGATAGCTTACATATGGGGGGTATTTATACTAGGAACAACCCTCCTAGGTGGGTGGAAACACGAAAACAAACTGAATACGCCGCCAATGTGAAAGGATCTCCCGAGATGGCCTTCGAGTTGTTTCCGCGTGACTGTTTGACTTCTGACCAGACTTCAATGTTTCGATCATAACTTCTTCTAGGAATCTTCAAATGACGTGGGGCTGGATGCGTTGGAAAGCTAACTCGATAAGCTTTCCAACGGTGTATAGCATGCTATGTGAAACTTCGTAGATTGGTACAGTTTAATGCTCGAACTTCTGCTTCAGGAAGTTGCCGAATGGCCTTGCCGAATGACTCTTGCTGAAATGTCCTTGCCGAATGGACTTGCCGAATGACGAGGATTTTTGCGATTCCAGCCGTGGCCTTCGCCTTGATGATTCTCTTCAATGTACCTGAGTAGTATCAATATATAAGACTTAGGTAGCATAAAGTTATCTTTGGTATTGAGTTGAAACTCATAAAGTAGCTGCGTGCACCTTGTATTGGAATTTTGTAATCAATCCATCAAAGACATTGGTTGACATATTGATTGGAGATGCTGCTGATGAGGTTGCCATGGCTGGCGTGGTCATATCAACTTAGATCACTCAATTTTTGTAGGTGTTGATTCCTCACCAAGGCATATCAGAGTTTTGCCTTCTTTCTTTCCTGCTTCTAAAAAGCTTATGTGGATCTTTGGGTAGGGAAAGATATAAGGCATACTTACTCTCGCATATATTGCTAGGTCAAAGCTCGGATCCGAGGAGAAGGATGGCATACCCTAGATCAAGAAGTGCATGTGTGTGGATATATCAAAGTGGATCCTATACTATACTCCTTGATATGTGTGATCTCTCTTACAAAAAACTTTATTCTTGAGAACATGGCTATCTTTTTGCATGAGCCTTCATGTGCTCATCATTATTATTTGTTTTTGAACTCTTGGACCTTCATGTGTCTAACTTTTTTTTCTCATTGGGACCTTCATGTGTCCCTATATTTTTTCTTTCACATAGCCATGTCTCTTAAACCACAAATATATATAGAGAGTGATCACGATCTGGTAGAACATGGAGTATTTTATTTCTAAGATATCTTTTTTTTTTGTCTACTCCAAAGTAGGAGCAGAGCTTTTGTATGGTGGACGGAAGCATATTTTAGCGTATTCCCAGTGTAGGAATAGCTGGTATATGTGGAGTGTACGTGATTCTTGATCTTGGGGGGCATGACAACGATCTCAACAAGGGTCAACAAGACTTGACACAAGCTCAATGCAAAGATAAGTAGCATATATATGTGGAAAGCTTTTTATATGCACTTGATAAACTTGATATGGCTCGGTAGGAATTTGCTAATCATTGAGGAGCATGCTATTTGAATTTTGAATTTTGAAAACAAATCCCAAGTTCATATAAAAGAGCAAGGTTCAAATCATCCAGCCATATCACATATTCCAATTACTTAGATAACATGGGGTCCCTATGATAGATAGTTCACAAGTTATAGGAATATTAGCGAGGAATAAAGAGTATGCAAATTTTTATCAAAGGATAGCATGGAGATGGGGCCTCAAAAGTTTTGTCTTTTTGATATGTTCAAATTTAAACTTCAAAACTTTTTGGGAGATGTGAGAGCGAGAGTTTTGCACAAACCACCGTTTGAAGATGAAGGAGTTAATGGTAGTCGTTCGTCTCGCCCTTCTCCATCGTGAATTGCTCGATGATTGCGCATTGTGTTGGGGAGATCTCAGAAGTTCGTTCATTGTGTTGGGAGATCTCCCCACACTTGGTCTTGTACCTGGTTTTTTATTCAAAAACAAGAAAAAAAAGCAAAAGAAGAAAAACACGTGGCTCTATCGGTATGAACACCGTGGATCCTTTATTGTGAGAAATTTATTTTATTTTATTTGTTTTATTTTATTTGTTCACTGCAACATCACTCAAGCAAGGCTCATATAAAGAAGCAAAGTGAATAACATAGCCTTGATTCATCACCAACATAAATTACTTCTCATTATTTATGAAAACAAAGCTTTGAGATCATTTAACCAAGATTCAAACACCATGTTGAATTTTGATTAAAGAAGGCTATTTTAACCTAAGCACCACGCTTAATTTCAAAAGCCAATGAATGTGCCACATAGGCGCCTATGTGACAACATTCAAACCAAAGCATAAAACATAAACATGGGGAAGCATGAAGTTTTATTTTTATGGAGACAAGAATGAGTGAACGAAGTGGTGAACGTTTATTCCCTTTGCATACCGATATACTTACCGACAACATTTTTTTGGATGAAGCATTGAAGTTGTTGCTTGCGGTTTGCATGATGGCTCCGTCCCAGGTGCACCTCAAGGCTAGGCCACACACACGTGTGTATGGGCCATGGGTCTTGATGGCGCGGAAAAAGGATGAGAGAAAAACCCTTCTTGATTGTGGAAGCAATGATGGGTGGAGTCAGCAAAGCAATTTGGTATGTATCTTGACCATGCGGGGCCAACCTGCTCCTCTCTTCTCTTATTATATTTTTTTCTAGATATATGTATATATATATCTATTTTTTTTCAACAACACTCTTTCTTTTTTTTCTTTTCTTTTCTTCTTCTTTTTTTCTCTCTTTTTTTTTTCAATCCTTTTTCTCTTTTCTTTTTTTATAACCCTTTTGTTTTTTTTTTTTTTTTTCAGCAAGGCGGGGTGACATCATTTTTTTATTCACCATTATTTTTTTTATGACGCCTTGGTGTATGGAACTTGAGGTTTCACCATTTTTCCCCACACTTGGACTTTTGTGCAAAAGTCAAGTGTGCAAAGTCTGGGTCTCCTTTTTTGAGTGTGTTCCACCATCCATGAGCATCAAAGTTTTTTTTGTGCTGATGTCGGCCCCGTGCTTTCAAGCATCGCATGCCTCTTTTGATCTTCTTAATCGATCTCCACCTGAAATGGTTAGCGACAAGAATACCCGAAGGTGCATACTAACTTGATAACACGCTCTTGCTTTTTATTGATAAGAGAAAGGGAAAAACTTTTTGTGCTCTTTTTTATGATAGTCCGGGGTATCTCCCGGTAGTGCTTTGTTTATGGTCGTAAGCTTGACCTTGGGAAAACATCTTGCGGCAAGTGGTGGTGAAGTTCCCAATTTCACCACTAAGAGTTTTTAGCATTACGCTCAAGCCGCAAGGTTAGCGTCATCGTGCTACTACGAGATTTGTAATGTTTATGATAAACATAAGCGTCAACAACCATCCTCTTAAAAAAGTTTAGCAACAAGGATCAAGAGGTGGTTGTGATCCTCGTAAAGAGCACTTCGGCTAGAAGCAAAACAAACTCGGAGAACCCAAAGGTGAGTATGTATCATGAGAAGTTTCAATGAAAACTTGACATGCTCAAAAAAAGTGTTCATGCTTGGTCTCAAGAGTTGTTGCTTCGTGCATGTCCATGGCGCGTGAGGTTTTATCCTCACAAGGTATGTCATGAAGAACAAACGCCGAATCTCGACCATTGTCAAGAATAACGTTTTGTTGGCCGAGGGACATGTCTTGTGTTCAAGTGAGGGCGACAGTGTTTTCGTTTCACTAAGATGCAAAAGCAACTTAGGTGAATCGAATGGAGTTATAAACTTCGCCTTCTCGAACAGGTTTTGGTTGGGAAGATGCTTCACCTTTGGGATTTCTAGGTGACAGGCACAAGCATTCTTTCCCAATCTTCTCATCAAGGCTCTCCTCTATAGGTTTTTCATGAAAAAGCTTTTCGAGACGGTAGCCTATGAGAAGATCAAAGTCGAGGATGGGATAGATATAGAAGTCTAAGTGAACCTCGGTTTCATGAATTTTTATTGGCACGGCCCTAGCAATCCCACAACATGTAAAGATGAGGCCGAATTGACCTTTGAAAAGTCTATCGGCCGAGGCTAGCGGCATATTACCCAAAAGGGTTTCCGCAAGATATTACGACATGATATTGGCCTCGGATCGGGGTTGTGTAGGGCATCTAAGGAATTTCCTCTTAATGAACAAGATATAGTCGTGGAAGGTGAAAGGATCTGAATTACTTCGAAGAACGTTTCACCTCCATTAACCATTCCTTTGAAGGTTCCATGTTAGAGGAAGTTTCCTTAGAAGGAAATGCGTTCCATTTGCTCCATTCGTGCCATAGAAGGTTCAAGGTTCTCCCATGATCCTCGAATTTGATCGGGAACTCCGAAGGATGAAGCATCCCTTCCTTCGGTGTTCTTTGTTCGGGTGAGGGCTCAACGGTCGGTTCTATTGGTGGTACAGGATTGGTTCGACCGATGAGGGCTCCTCAAAGCTTGACATTCCCTTGTTGTGGAGGCGAGTGGGTTCTACAACGGGAGAAGCATGCTTCTCTAGGATGTGATCAAGGATTCTTCTCTGTTCCGTTGTAGGTTTGCGTGAAAACGACCCTCCGACGGTCATGTCAAGGCATAGGGCAGCGTCTATGTCAAGACTCGAACAAAAGATATGCAAAAGCACACTATCGGGTAATGACAAGTTTGGGCTAGCATGTATTAACATTGTGAACCTGGCCCAAAGCTGCACCTATGGACTCCTTCTCATCCTTCTTGAAATCGAGGATTGTCCTTGGTAGGGTGTTGATGGGGAAAATGCTAGACAAAAATTGTCTTTGAGTTCTTTCCAATCCCCATTCAAACTTCCTACGACATTCGTGTACCATTGTTCTCGCTCTCCCCGTGAGGGAGAACGGAAACAACTTCCACATGAGAGTTTCTTGTGTCATGCCAGAATGCTTAGGCATGCACAAATTTCCTCGAAATCTCAAAGGTGGCTACAAGGGTTTTCGGGTAGTAGCTAGAGAAGGGTCTGCCCTAACAATGGATTTTAAATATGGATGGAGTTCATAGCCGATGAAAAGTTTTGGTTTTGAAAAAGATTGTGGCTCGTGAACTCCTCCATTGAAGCGTATGATTTTTGAAATGAGTGGGGCTTCATTTTGAAAAGAGAAAACAAATAACTATTTTGAAGTTTTTTTTTAGGGTAGATACGAGGGACTCACTAGGTTCGAAGATAATAGCAACTCGTTCCTCGACAACGGCGCCGAAAAGCTTGTTGACGTTTAACGTCCGCAGAAGAATCCGCAAGCGCATGAATCTGTCATTGTAGCTTTCACTTTCGAAATATTCGGGTATCGTATTTTCCACGGGGAACGGATGTACTCTCTCCTAACTAGTTCGCCCAAGGACACACACGGCCAAAGATGGGGAGGATTATCGAGAAGGATCCCTACACCTTTAGGGTCTATGGTTAGCCGCCTCGTGCTACTTGTTCACTTTCGGGCACCGGCCCCCGCCCAAACCGGGGCGGGTCCGGCAATTAGCTCTACGTCACACCCGAACGTGGAGGGATTACAAGGGATGGACAAGGTCATCCGCGACCCCGCCGCCTAACCTCACGACCGTGGGGTGCTTCGCAAAAGATAGAAAACCACTAGCCCAAACACCACGCCTACGCTTAGTGATTATCACTCTAGTGTTTGCCGGGTTCCCTGGCCAAAGGGTTCCACCACTAGAGTCCCGACCAAGGTACAACTATCGATCCCGCAAACAAGTAGATAAATCATGGATAAACAAAAGACAATAAAGATTATCGAAACCGTGGAAGCTTACTTAGCCAAGATCCCGTGAAGGAGCTAAGCCCGAATCCACCGAGGTACAAGGTTGGGGAGACACCGACAAGTCCGGCACTTCCCCGCTCTCGCCCCTTCACATCTCTCCTCCGCCGATCTCTCTACTACTTAGGTAGGGCCTAGACCCATTGGAGTGAGGAAGAAGAGTAGAGGGCAGCTCTAAGAGAGAGCTCTTGCCTTGGAATGGTGTGTTTAGAATGAGAGGAGAAGGTCCCTATTTATAGTAGAGGGGAGAGGGCATATGCTAGGAATATTCCTAGTGCTTTGAAGGAGATGCCGACCTCCCCGGTGCATGCAACCGACCCTCAAAGCCGCCGGCAATTAAGCCTCCCACCGCCCTGGGCGAATACCAAAGTAGAGAACCGGCCTCGGGTCGGCTTACCGGAGCGAAAGGCTCCAAAGCGTGCATCGAGAAAATCGGAGTTATTGGCCCCGGAACCGGGAGAAACTCGCGGCCAACCGCGCGCTCGGGCCGGCTGGACCGCGCGCCGCTTCGGGAGCCAGCCAGGCTGCCACGCGCCCCTCGGCCGTGGACGGACCGAGCGTAGCAGCCGCCGCTTTTCCAGCTCGTGGGACACGGTTTGACACGTGGCAGTCCCGTTCGTCCATTTCAATGCGTTGCGCCGTCCCCGTGCGTGATGAAATCCAGCGCCGATAGGTGGGCCCACCGGGCAACGTACACCATTGCCGCTGTGCGCGGGGGGCAGCCGGGCCACGTGCCTTGGCTTGAATGGCCGGGTTGGTCGACCGCGCCCCGAGGGGGGGCGCTACGCGGAAGGCCCCATCAGCCCGCCTGTCACCGCCGGTGGGGGCAGCTGTGGCGCACGCAGTGTGCCGCTGCTTCGCCACGTGTCGCCGATGATAGGCTATGCATGGTACCGTTCTCGATGTGGACTTTATCATTTCATGTTGATCCTTGTTTGCACAATATCTTTTCCATTCGAGTCCAAATATATCAAGTAATATATCCATTTCGATCAGCGTGACGAGCTCTCCGTGATGGTGTACTTTGTTTTGCCTTTTAAGATACTTTTTCTTTATGATAAATGAAGATTTCCTGCATTGTACTTTGAAATACCAAAACTTGTGGAACTCGTTAGAATTAAACCCTACCACTAAGTTTGGTGGTCAAAAGAAAGCTTTTTATGCAGGTGTTAACAAAGATAAAATAGGTAGTTAACGGCCGTCAACAAGGGTGCGCCGCGCACCCCAAGGTGCGCCTCGCACCCCTCGCTGGTGCCGCGCTGGCCCCGCCCCCCAACAAATCCTATCCGTTGTGCAACGCGACGCCCAAGTCGTTAGCTCGGCTATAAATAGCCCGAAAGCACCGGTGTGAGAGCACACACCTCCCATTTTCACTCTTTCTCACTCTCACACTCTCTCCCACTTTGTTCTACACTCCATTTTCTCCACCAAAAACACCGTGTCGAGCAAGAACACGAGTGTGAAAGTTCATACTTTCATCTAACCCTTGCACACCCGAGGTCTCGCCAATCGCTTTTGCAGTAGCCATGAAGAAAGCCGGGAAGATTTTCGGGTTGAGGCGGTCGCCAAGACATAGCTCACGACAAACAAGCACAAGCTCCGCCCTCAACTTCAACGATCTCAAGGCTCCCCATGCAAGAAGACGCTGCACCCTTCTGGGAGGAAGAAGCACAAGCTCCCCCGACAATCGACGGCCGACGCCTACTGCCGTACCTCGACATCCGTGGAGATCGGGAGATGCAAGCATATCTCCTACTCAAGGACCATGTGTTCCAAAGACACGCCCGACTCACCCCCGAGCTCCTCGAACAAACAAGCACTAACATTTGAGCTCAAGATCGCCGATAGCTTGCACAGAAAGATACCCCTATCAGTTCCACATGCAAAGGTCGAGACCGGAGGTTGGATCCTCTTCCCATGAGCCCCACTTCACGCCACACACGCCCACGCCTTACACCGATGTTCCGTGCAAAGATGGCCTCATCCTATGGGGGACCCTAGGGGTAATACCCGGTATGATCCTAGGTGGGAGCCGCCGCCTCGGTACCGGTACCACCGAGTGGCCCCAAGGAGATACAAAGCCGTTATGGAGGGCCAACAGATTTGACTTTGACGACAAAATCAGATGATATGCCTCCGCCCGCTTCGAGACAAAGCGGCCACCACAAGGGGTGGAGGCTATCGGATCCAAATGCAAAGACTCGACGTCCGCACTAGGAACATTGAGCACACGCCAATACCCATGTTCAAAACACCCGCATGCTGGGGCGGCCAGAACCGGGAGCAGCAGAGTCGCCAGAGATGGACCCAATTGAGTCCAACATGGCTACCGCAACGCACGCGAGGAAGCATTCCCGGAGGCACCAAGGCTTCGATCCCGACAAGAGGCCTCCGTGATAGCTTGGGGAGGACCCCGCAGTAACATTGCATTGCATATTTACTTTCATAAAATTTTATTTTTAGCATGTTTAAATTTCAGCAATCTTGCATCTAAAAAAATATATTAAAAAAAAAATGACTAAAACTAAAAAAAATCTAAAAATAGAATAAGTAGCTCTTCTATGTGCCTTAATGCTTATATATATGAGCTATGAAAATGTTTAGTCTTAGTCCCTTGTTGAAATGATGAATAGTTGCTCTGCCTTATGTTTCGCCTCGTGCCTTGTTTATAATTCGAATTTCTCTAAAGTTTGGGTTTAGTGGCTAAGTCTAAAAACTCATCCCTAAAAACCCGATTCATGTGGGTTGCATAGGCTCTATCTAGTCTAAGTTGTTGCCAAGTATGATATGGTACAAATAGATTTGCTATGATTTCGTCCAAAAAAGAGAAACTTGACATCCGGAATCTACTTTGAAAGAAAAGAGAAATGATATGGGCTATGCTAAAAAAAAAAAAAAAAAAAAAAATGAGATGAAAATGGACACATGTCCGAGGGCGAGTAGAGCTCACATCTCTAAAAAAAAAAGAAGAAAGAGAGGAAATAAAAAAGACAAAAGTCTAGGGCTAGTAGAGCCCACCTCTCCAAAAAAATATATATATATATATATATAGCAATAAAGCCCATACTTTCTCAAAAAGCAAATATAATCTAAATAAATAACCCCGATAAAAAGTTGATCAAATGGACGAATGAAAAGAATTTCTATTATAACCGCTTCTATCCGGCAACCGCCCAAGACTTTGAGAAAAGCTAAAAAGCCCCGCTACGATGAAAGGTAATAAAGGGTGGGAAAAAGATGTGCCATTTTATTCAAACTCTAGTAGAAAATCTTATTATAACCCCGGCACTTGTGAAATGTAATTAGCATAGTAGCAACTCCCGATCAACAACCAAGTAATTATCTTTTTTGCTCGAGGACGCCAAAAAGGGTAAGCTTGGGGGAGTTTGTTGACTGGTCACTAACGACATATTTTTTCCCCGTCAACTTACGACCATAAAGGGAGTAAAACTATACCTTTTATACTCATATACATTTATCACTAATAAAATTCCACTTGTAGTGTCTAGTATTTTATTTTGCAGGTTTATAATAAAAGCAAGGGAAAAATCGACCAAAGTACGCCATCCTGAAAGCGCATTCTTGCAAAACACAAGCCCGTGAGCAAATCGACCCAAAACATCAAAATTGGGCGAGCAAAGCCCGGCCCACAACTTTTCAAGACGAAGGACGCCAGCCCACGAAGCTTGGGCCAAGCCGAGCCTGGGGGGCGCGCAAGACACCCCTTGGTGCGGCCGCACCCTCCCCGAGGCGGTTTCGCCCAAATCGGGGAGGCGGTTCATTAACCTTCCTTCGGGGGTTACCGACGGGGATGGTCGGTTTGGTCTGATTAGGAAGGTGTACCAGGTCGGTTTTGGTGTAAATTAGCACTTAGGCCCCTCCTCCAAGTGTATAAGTAGTCCCCCTCTCTTCCTCTCTCAACACACACCACTTGGAGTCCAAAGAACCAAAGATTCTTCCTCTCCCTACCACCTCTACCTCTCTCTTTCTTCTACTACTTCTTCTTCTTCTTCTTAGTTCTTGGTTAGCACTTGGAGTAGAAGAGCTACAAGGAGGGCTTATCTCCTAGAAGAAAGTGCTCGGTAATTGTTGGCGGTCATTATTGAGTATATTATACCGCCAACTTATATCCAATTCATGAGAAAGAGGCAAACTTATGATGCATATACCTTTACTTCTAACCTAGTTCCACTTGTATTCTAGAAATTATGTCTTGCAGGTATAAAAGTGGAAACAGTACAAAGTTGCCAAATAAATTAGAAAGCGCATTTGAATAAAAGACGCCAAGGAGTGGATTGAGCAAGGAGACCAAACCCCACAGCATAAACCGGCCCATGCACCACCATAGGCCCAACATACAAGTGACAAAACGCGTGGACGGGGAGAAGGTCGGGGCCGAGAGGGCCCAGCCCAGGGGCCGGCCCATCGGCGGTCGGCGCCAAATTTCGCCAATGCTCCCGCCCTTTCTCTGGCGGTTTGGTGCGAACTTCAAGCGGCGGTTGCATGTTGTGCAAACTTTCGTTCCGCCAAGAAGAGCTCGGAAGCAAGGAGAGCCCTCCATTCCCTCCTCCTCTCCACTATATAAAGAGAGGCACTCCTCACACACACAACATACACACACAACACAACACACTACACATTGTTACATCCTCACCTTGAGCACCACTCTCTCCCCTTCATTAGTTTAGTGTTAGTATTTGAGTTAGGCGGAGCTTCAAGGAGGGCTTGTCTCCTTGGAAGGATCTTTTGGTAATTTACTATGAAGTTCTTTCCTTTATTCAAGTCTCATTATTTATATCGCAATGCATATGAACTAGAGTATAGTTACCCTCATGTTATATTCATATTGTGCCAACTAGAGTATAGTTAGTATAATGTGATAATTAACATGACTAACTTTAGGCTAATTGAATCATATTTTATTCTTGGAACGTAGTAGAACTAAGTTCGAGTGATGGTCTGGTGTACCTTCGGGTTTACCTTTACTCTTTCCTGTCGATCCGTAGGGTCGGGGTACCGCGGGGGGTTTAGGTAGTTCTCTATAAATGTAAGGATGGTGCTTAGGTCTATAGGGAATCATCCGGGAAATGCCAAGATCCCACGTGTTAGTGAGGTAGGCGGCAGAGGTGTGACAACTCTGTCCGTCCTTTGCACTCCCTCCACGTCCGGTGTTGGGTTGAGTCTTATCAAGTGCAACCGGGCCGGGCGGATACCGTACCGCGGGCATCTCCTCATCAGTTTAGCCCATCTCTATCAGGAACCATGAATGACGTATGTAGACTATAGTCTAACGCATTGGCGATATTAGAATAGCCAACTCAACATAGATTTTCCTTTTTTTATGTTATTTTCTATTTATTCCTTCTAGTGCTCAAGAAGTGTGTGTGTCACCACTATCTCCAATATTATTATCACTTACCCCCTCAGATATGATTAGTGGCTATCCATACATACATTGTGGGCTATATCATCATCATATTAAATCTAAACCTGCCTTCCCATGGGAAAATATAAATGAACGATACTGATTACTCACCGGGTGAAATGCTACGATGATAGATCCGCGCGCTTTGGGTTGACCCTTGCAATATTCAATTCATCTATCACCCGACGTTCTCTTGACGTTATCATTAATCATAATATCTATTCTTAGTGATTGTGCTAAGAAATGCCAACAAGCATTTCTGGCGCCATTGCCGGGGATAGGTTTAAAATCTATTCGTAGTAATAACGTTAAGAAACGCCAACAAGCATTTCGGCGCCGTTCTTGGGGAGGGCAAGGTTAAAAGAAAAAAATATTAATAAAGATGATCATAACCACACATGTATGGATGATAGCCCTAATCTTTGCAGATAACTCTTTTGTTTTCTTCCCCTGTGTGGATGAAAACAGGGATAGTGTATGACTGGTCGCAACCCGCCGAATAACTTCGCCGACGATCCGGAGAGGCCGCCGTGAGTCGGGCTCGAGCCACTCTTCCCGTCATCACTCCCGAGGAGGTTGCACCTCGCCATCCAAGTACCATCTTCATCAACACTCATGGCCACCAAGACACTCTGTGACTACTCGCCCCCATCGTGGGCAATGTCCCGCTTGGCCCCCGTGTCAACTTGGGCGACAAGAACTTTGAGTTAAGGACTGGCCTCATCATGATGGTACAAGCAAGTCCATTCTCGGGGGACCGCCAAGCGAGGGGCGCAAATGCTCATCTCCGTAACATCTTGAGCCGCGCGACACAATCGTCATCAGGGCGTTGAGCCGTCTGCAATCGAGGCTCGCTTGTTTCCCTTCTCCCTTGTGGGGAAGGTGAAGCAATGGTTCTACAAGGACAAGGAGGTCGTCAAGACTTGGAGTAAATGCTCCACCGCATTCCTCGCAAAGGTTCTTCCCAATGGGCAAAACCAATGCCCTCGGGCAAGAATTTCCAACTTTCGCCAGACAATGGAACCCATACCGTAGGCGTGGGAGAGGCCGCAAGAGTACATCCTTGCCTGCCCACATCATGGCATGGAGAAGTGGCTCGTTCTTCAGAACTTCTACAATGGTCTTACGACCATGTCGAAGGGCCACATAGATGCCCCTAACTGGAGGGGCGTTCTTATCCCTCACCGTTGAGAAAGCGTAAGCGCCATCGAGAAGATGATCGAGAACCAAGGTTGGGGAGAAGAACGGGCCCTCGAAAAACACAAAAGGTATGCACCGCGGTAAAAAGAGAGATGATCTGCTTGCTGCAAAGATCGATCTCCTAATGAAAAGACTGGGCGACCAAGCTCCGTCAGCGGGCTACACTCCCCATGGACTCACATATGACATGTGAAGTCTGTGGAGAGGTTGACATTCAGAGGCTCTTGTCCCAAACACGAAAGATGTAGCCTTCGTCAACAAATCTAATTTCGTCCCGTAATAACAATGGGTGGAACAATCGAATCGCCCACAAGGAGGTAACATTTACAATTCGGCTACAATTCCAATTTCAATTCCAATCAACCCTCCTTGAAAGATTTAGTTTATGGTCAAGCTAAAATTAATGAAAGTTTAAACAAGAAATTATCTTTCAATGACAAAATGCTTGAAAATGTAAACACAAAATTAGAAACCCTATCTTCTCAAGTAAAAGAATCGCTTGAGCTTTAATAAAATGATAGAAACCCAAATAGCTCAATTAATCACAAGTAGCTTGCACCCAACTTGGGAAAGGACTCACCAAGCCGAGGGCCCCATTGAATCCGTTAACATGGTGACAATAAACAACCGCGCCCCAAACGGGTTATACCGGATGTTGTTGTGGACTCACCTTTTGCGTAAAAAGAAGGAGGATCCGTGGAGCCCAACAATCACCGCTCAATAGGCCCATACACGTTCGTAACGCCCTACTGTGGATCTAGGGGCAAGTGTCAACATCATGTCAAAGAAGACCAATGACACACTCCTACACTTCCCATTATCCCGCACCAAGACCAAACTCGGAATGGCGGATCAAACAAGTAATAAAGCCCGAAGGGATTCTTCGAGACATTTTGGTAAGGGTGAAGGATAGCTATGTCCCCACAGACTTCATCGCCGTGGACATGGGAGAAGAAGATCACGTAGCATTGTTGTTGGGGAGACCATTCCTCTACACAACAAACGCTACCATCCATGTTGGCAAGGGAAGGGTCGACTTCGAATTCAAGAACAACGATGGTCCAATGCCTATTCAATGGATACAACCGGAAGAAATCCTTTAAAAAGAAAAAGGTTGAACCCCAAGCAAAGACAACAAATAAGGCAAAAGAACCCCTGAACGATCGACGTACAAAACCAAAAGAGGAAGCCATGCACTGTCCCTACCAAGAAGGAGGAGGAACGTACCCTCGCAACCCCTAAAAAGATTCAAGAAGAAATAAAGTCGCCATCACCTACCATGTCACCATCCAAAAATACGAAAGAAGGCATGGCGTGTGAAGCAGGCCTAAAGGTAAGCTTCACCAAAGGTAAGAAATAAATATTTTCCTTCTATAAATTTATTTTCCTCATATTAAATTATTTGAATTCAAAACCTCTTTAATTAATTCATTTCCTTTTTATTCTTTAATATTAAAAGAATTCCTTTTTATATTTTAATCCCATTGCCATATTTTCCATGTCAATTAAAATATAATAATATAAATAAAAAATAGATTGATAAGATTTCATACTCAATAAAACTTTATTCCAAAAAAAATTATAAAATGAGAGAAAATGAAAAAACAAGGTTTCGGGCCGAACCCGACCAGATTTGCACCATTGCACAACGGTCGGATTCGACCGCTTGAACGCACCTGCCAAAGCAGGGCGACGAGGGCCTGGGTGGGGCCAATCGGGCGCATTGGGCCGGCCGCCCCCAGGCGGCACCTCCCTCGTCACGGGCCAAACGGTCCCGAAGCGCTAGCCGCCCTCATCCGAAAGTGTCGGGGGTGCATCGAGCTATAAATTCGTGAGGTGGCCGGGAGAACTCTCCACCCCCTCTCATTCTCACTCCCTCACTCTCTCATTTTGCTACTTGCTCACTCCTTGCACTCCACAAAGCATTTCCAAGCTCTAGTGCAAGAACACCAGCACATTCTCTCACAAGCTCTCTCTTCCAAGTTCTCTCCAAGAGTAAGCACTTGTTTCCATTCCGTTAAGCCTTTTGTTCGCTAACATGTTCGGGAAAGCGGCAAGCGCGATCAAGAAGGGCGTGAGAAGAAGCGCCGAGGCTCTCCCAAGGAAGTTCGAGTACACACTTCCGACAACACCGAAGCATATGAAGAAGACACACCTTTGCAAGAGCAAGAGCAAGAACAAACACCCACGGGGATGACGATCGAGGAAGCCGATGCACCGCACCTCGACCGGAAGGAGAACGGGAGATGCAAGCCTACAACATCCTCAAGAACCGAGACTTCGCCCCGCTCCTCGCTTCCCCAACGACGCCCTCGAAAAACTAGGTATGGATATCGAATTCCCCATCATTTGGAAAATCGTCGGATGGTCCGGGATTGCTCCCCTGGATGAGCCAAAGCTCTCGCCTCCTCACCATCCAATTTCTAGGATCTTTGGAAGTTCATGATCGTGGTGTTAGTTTCAGACTTTTTAATAAATGCTACTATTACACATGGCAAGAAATGGCTAGGCACATAGGTTTTGATGCTAAGAAATGTCGCACAAACTTAGCCGTTGCTTTACCGCATTTTAATCGTGTCGCCTTTTTCACTTGAAATCTCCACCATAGTTCCTACAGATCCTAGGTTTCGCCCCTTCTAATGCCAACATACATCATCCAACATTGAAATTTATGCAAAAATGGATTGCCATAACTTTGTTTCCTAGGCATGAATTTCATCGTCTTTTAGATGTTGAGATGCAATGCCTCTATGCCATGGTTCACAAGAGAAAGATTGCTCCCTCGTAAAAGAAATCATAAAATGCATGCTTAGCAATTTTAAACAATCCACACTGCTCATTGTACCTCTCTTGTGACAAGGATTGCTAGTAACATTGGTGCATTGGAAGGCGAAAATGTCACATACCTAGATACTCCACCTCTGAAATTTCAATATCACACCCGATACAAGGGCACATAATAAAATTTGATGAGAATGGCCATGAGAAGATTATTTATTTTTCGGGATATATAAATGAGATTCCGCCCCTAACCCGAACTCTCATTATATAAATCCCCATCACTCACCTTCGCTCTAGTTGAGCTAGACGAAGCACGCAGAGTTCTCGCTTCTCGCAGTCATCACACGAAGGAGAGCTACGGACGAGGGCCGGTGGTTCCCAGATGCCACGGCCTACACCCCACCGCTGCCCACGCCCGGTTTCTTTACACCAACGCCAAACCCGGGCTCACACCCACCTTCCAAAGATGAAGGGATGTTCACACCTCGTCCGCACCAAGCAGAGGGTCAACATGGCATGAGACACACTCGGTGTCCTCCGACTCGGAAGGTTGCCACCACCACCACGTCACTCTACGGTGGATCCCGGCGCTCAAGAGATCAACACCCGACTCGGGAATGTGGAACTCCGCGCACGGTGAGATTGCACGATCACTCACTGGTTTGGTGCAGGTTTTAGATCAACGCCATCGCCAGCACACGCAACACCAAGCGTAAGAGGCGGAACGGAGACGGCGAGGAGCACGAGGCAATGTATGGGCGTTACGCGCCACATGGGGTACTACCCCTAACCCATAAGCCATCAGCTAGCTTGGGGGAGGACCCCCATGGAGGTAAGTACCTACCTCCCCTATCATTTTATTTTAACCCTTCAATTCTCATTTTCATTTTCCTTTTTATTCAATAAAATAATAAAAAAATAAAATAAAAATGAAAAGAAAAAAAAAAAAATAAATATAATTCCACTCCAATATGTAGTATAAGGATGCTTAAATTTCTCTAAAGTTGAAATGATGAATAGTTGCTCGTCTATAGTTCAATTTGCACCTAGTTCATAAAATTGTATTCCCCCAAGGTTTAAGTTTATTGGCTTAACTTGTCTTGTCCTAAAACTTAATGATTTGTGGGTATGCAAACACATGATTCTTCTCTAAGCTATTGCCGGATATGATATGGTAAAAAATAGAATCTACTATGATTTTGTTCTAAGAGAGATTCATCATTCGGAGAATAATTTTCAAAATTCCTTAATTATCAAAATTCTCATGATAGCCTATGTGAGACACCTGTCATACGCTTTTGATCAAGATTCACATTGCCAAAAATAGGTTATGGGCTAAGCTAGAAAAAAAATGGACGCGTGTCCGAAAAAAAAAACAATGGGTACTTCGATACCCGCCTCTAAAAAAAAAAAAGAAAAAGAGAAGAATAATGGACAAGTGTCCGAGGGTGAGTAGAGCCCACTTCTCTAAAAAAGAAATAAGAGCTAGCCCATACCTTATCAAAAAAGAAATAAAATTTCACTTGCATATCTTGATCGGGGCTTATGACTTGTTTCTCCTTATGGTTTGCACACCCGAGATGATTTAAGGAATCATTCTAAAAAAAAAAAAAAAAAAACCCTCCTCATGAATGATCAATCAAGAACGAATGATTGGTGTTTCTATAAAAACCATTCTATCTTGCAATGACCCAAGAGTTTGAAAAATGTTAGAAGCCCCATATGATTTAAGTATACAAGGATAGATAGAAATGCCAATTTATTTAAAACAACGGAAGAATATTTTGTTATGAGCATGGTACATTTTGAAATATATCCGCATTGTAGCAACTCCCGATCAACAACCAAACACTTAGCTATTTGCTCGGGCGAGCAAAGGTTAAGCTTTGGGGACTTGTTGGCGGTCATTATTGAGTATATTATACCGCCAACTTATATCCAATTCATGAGAAAGAGGCAAACTTATGATGCATATACCTTTACTTCTAACCTAGTTCCACTTGTATTCTAGAAATTATGTCTTGCAGGTATAAAAGTGGAAACAGTACAAAGTTGCCAAATAAATTAGAAAGCGCATTTGAATAAAAGATGCCAAGGAGTGGATTGAGCAAGGAGACCAAACCCCGCGCATAAACTAGCCCCATGCACCACCATAGGCCCAACATACAAGTGACAAAAAATGCGACAGCGACGGAGAAGCCGGGGCCGAGGCCCCAAACCAGGGGCCGGCCGGCCCATCATGGTGGTCGGCGCCAAATTTCGCCAATGCTCCCGCCCTTTCTCTGGGCGGTTTGGTGCGAACTTCAAGCGGCGGTTGCATGTTGTGCAAACTTTCGTTCCCGCCAAGAAGAGCTCGAAGCAAGGAGAGCCCTCCATTCCCTCCTCTCCCACTATATAAAGAGAGGCACTCCTCACACACACAACATACACACACAACACAACACACTACACATTGTTACATCCTCACCTTGAGCACCACTCTCTCCCCTTCATTAGTTTAGTGTTAGTATTTGAGTTAGGCGTAGCTTCAAGGAGGGCTTGTCTCCTTGGAAGGATCTTTTGGTAATTTACTATGAAGTTCTTTCCTTTATTCAAGTCTCATTATTTATATCGCAATGCATATGAACTAGAGTATAGTTACCCTCATGTTATATTCATATTGTGCCAACTAGAGTATAGTTAGTATAATGTGATAATTAACATGACTAACTTTAGGCTAATTGAATCATATTTTATTCTTGGAACGTAGTAGAACTAAGTTCGAGTGATGGTCCAGTGTACCTTCGGGTTTACCTTTACTCTTTCCCGTCGATCCGTAGGGTCGGGGTACCGGGGGTTTAGGTAGTTCTCTATAAATGTAAGCATGGTGCTTAGGTCTATAGGGAATCATCTCGGGAAATGCCGGCATCCCACGGTAGTGAGGTAGGCGGCAGGGTGTGACAACTCTGTCCGTCCTTTGCACTCCTCCACGTCCCGGTGTTGGGTTGAGTCTTATCAAGTGCAACCTACCGGGCGGATACCCGACCCATGGGCATCTCCTCATCATTGTAGCCCATCTCTACCGTGAACCATGAATGACGTATGTAGACTATAGTCTAACGCATTGGCGATATTAGAATAGCCAACTCAACATAGATTTTCCTTTTTATGTTATTTTCTATTTATTCCTTCTAGTGCTCAAGAAGTGTGTGTGTCACCACTATCTCCAATATTATTATCACTTACCCCCTCGTATATGATTAGTGGCTATCCATACATACATTGTGGGCTATATCATCATCATGTTAAATCTAAACCTGCCTTCCCATGGGAAAATATAAATGAACGATACCCGATTACTCACCGGGTGAAATGCTACGATGATAGATCCGCGCGCTTGCGGGTTGACCCTTGCAATATTCAATTCATCTATCACCGACGTTCTCTTGACGTTATCATTAATCATAATATCTATTCTTAGTGATTGTGCTAAGAAATGCCAACAAGCATTTCGGCGCCATTGCTCGATAGGTTTAAAATCTATTCGTAGTAATAACGTTAAGAAACGCCAACAAGAATATATCTTCTCAATGGAGCATTCTTCTATTTACAAGTCTTATATCTATGTTCTTGGCCTAACTTATGATCTAGAGTATAGTTTTGTTCATGTTCTTGTGTTGGTATATGAACTAGCATATAGTTTACATATCATAATCTTGACATGTTCGTATCGGTTCATCATCGATCATCATATGCCTAACTTGATTAGAGGTGGGATATCGGTTCGTTGTTCCTTCGAGTTTGCTCTTGTTCTAGTCCGTCCATTCGACGAGTGGGGATCCCGGGGAGACAAGAGTAGTGCTTTCGATATGCGGCATGGTGCCCGGGTATTACGACACCTGCGAATATGAGAGCATGCCACGGTTGAGGGGGTAGGCGGCTGGGTCGTGACAAGCCTTGACCGTCCCCTTGAAATCCCCCACGTTCGTATGTCTTTGTAGGAGTTCAGAAATGCCTCGGTGGGAAGCGGACTTCCCCGGTGGGGTCTCCCCGTATCCTAGACTTAACCATGCCTAAATCATGTTTGCATATGATCCTAACTATTCATTTGTATGGCCATGACTAGATACATTAAGATTACTCCATTAGGTTCTTCATTTATTTATTCTATCTATTTTCTTTATCCTTTCTTTGGTGGATTCTTAAGTGTGTGTCATACTATCCATAAACCGTTATTGCTTACCCCCTCGATATGAACAAATTGGTCTAAACAAACACGTGTTCCTCTATTCGGATGCCATGCTAGCTTATTAAATACATGCCTTCCTTTGGGAAAATATAAATAATGATACCCTCAATACTTCGGGTGAAATGCTACAATGATAGATTCGTGCGCTTGCGGATAAAATATCTAAGATGGCAAGATCTATCCCGTTGACGTTCCCGTTCGGATCACCGACATGGTGGTTTCACAGGGATGTCGGCGCGCATTCTGGCGCCGTTATTGGGGATGGGTTTTATACCGTCTCTATTGATTGCGCTAAGAAATGTCAATGATCCCCTTTCTTTTTGCGAAGTGGGAGCGAAGACTTCAATTTGAAGCCAAACATTCTCCTTAGAGAATTTTGAAAATGTCGATCCCCTTCTTTTTGCGAAGTGGGAGCGAAGACTTTGATTTGAAGCCAAACATTCTCCTTAGAGAATTTTGAAAACGTCGTCCCCTTCTTTTTTATGAAGTGGGAGCGAAGACTTCGCTTTGAAGCCAAACATTCTCCTTAGAGAATTTTGAAAATGTCGTCCCCTTCTTTTTGCGAAGTGGGAGCGAAGACTTCGATTTGAAGCCAAACATTCTCCTTAGAGAATTTTGAAAACGTCATCCCCTTCTTTTTGCGAAGTGGGGAGCGAAGACTTCGATTTGAAGCCAAACATTCTTCTTAGAGAATTTTGAAAACGCCGTCCCCTTCTTTTTTTCGTGGGGGAGCGAAGACTTCGATTTGAAGCCAAACATTCTCCTTAGAGAATTTTTGTAGGTAATAATTTCAGTTTTGTACTTAAATTATACCTACTTATTAGATTTTTTCGTGAAAACTTTTTAGCCGATCTTTGAAGCATTTTGCTTTTCGGCTTTGTGGACATGAAAATATAGTAAATAACGCACGAGTTGGGGAAACTACCTTCTCATTTATATTTGATATGAAAACTTACAATAGAGTCTCGCCTCGTTAAAAACCACTCACCCTCGCGAAGGGCTTCCCGAGTGGAAAAAGAGTGCAGCTCTTGATTGAAATTGATTAAATGCTTCTAAAAATTGAATCTAACTTGCTTATTTACAAAAACTTGAAGAAAGAAAAATCTAGGGATAATACTTGCGAAGGTCCCTAATGTTCCATGTATGGCTTAATTCTTTTTCCCCTTTTAAGGTTCTCCAAGTGGTAAGAGCCTTGCACGAAGGGTCCTTCCCATTTTTGTTGGAACTTTCCCACCGTGTCTTCGTTTCTTTTCCTCTTGAGTACGAAGTCTCCCCGGTTGCGCCTCTTTTTACCACTTTCTTGTTGTACCATTTGCTTGTTTCTTCTTGGTATTTTTAAAGAGATTCATCGGTTGGTTTCTTTCTTCTTCGAGCAAGTCTTTTGCTTGTCTTTTTGATCTTCTTCTCGCTTGTTATTTCAACATTTGTTCTTGGGCCTTGAATTGTATTTCTTAAGAGTCATTGCTTCGTCTCCATATAGTAATTTGAAAGGCGTAAACTTCGTTGATCTTGTTGTGGTTGTATTGTGACTCCAAACAATCCTTGGTAATTCTTCAACCCATTTTCCTTTTGGAAGTCCCACTAGATTTTTTGATATTCCCACACATATTATGCCATTTGCTCTTTTCGACGGCTCCATTCGATTGTGGGTATCTAACCGGACGCCGAAGCAAAGTTGTATTCCCATACTTTCACAATAGCTTCTAAAGTCTTCACTATCAAATTGAGTTCCATTATCCAAAGTTATGTGTCATGGGACTCGAATCTACAAATTATATTTTGCCAAAGAAACTTCTTCATTGTTGTTGATGACATGTTTGTGATTGGCTTCGCTTCTATCCACTTTGTGAAATACTCAATTGCAACAACAAAGATATTGATGATTGCCTTGAGTCGGGGAAGTTTTCCAATTATGTCTATTCCCCATCTTGCGAGTGGCCAAGTTGGTTCAATGTGTCAATTGGATTAGCTGGGGCACTTGACTTGTTTGCTAAAATTTGGCAATTGTGACAAGTTTTCACTATTTCCTTGCTATCTTTTTTTGAGTCATGTTGGCCAATAGAATCCTTGTCTAAATGCTTTTCTCGCTATGGCTCTTGGGCTCGCATGATTTCCACATACTCATTTGTGTATTTCTTGCAATAATTCCTTGCCTTCTTCGCTTGAGATGCACTTGAGTAGTGGTTCACAAATGCCATGCTTGAATAGTTGGTTGTCGATGAGTTTGTAATTTCTTGTTTTATGCTTCATTCTTATTTCTTTGACTTCGCTTTCGGTTCATAGAATCCCCTTAAAAATGCTATTATCTCTAATCTCAATCTTCGCTTTTTCGATGATATGGATGTATTTTTGGTTCTTCAATTTTTGCCTTTATCGAAGATTCTCGAGAGTACTTGATAAAACACATCCGGTGGCAATTTTACTTTTTGAGTCGCCGCTTTTGCAATTTCATCCGCTTCTTCATTGTTTGTTCTTGAAATGCTTCGTCTTGTGAATCCTTGAAGTGTTTCTCTTGATCCCCGATGCTTTGCAAATATTTCACTAATTCAGGGATCTTTTGCCTTGTAATTCTTCTCGACGTGGCTGCCACAACTTGTGAATCGCTTTTGATCAGGATTTTTTGTATTCCCATTGCTCTTGCTTTGCGGCCCCAAAGAATCTTGCTTCATACTCCACGATGTTGTTTGTACATCGAACTCTAATCTTTTTGCATATTTCATCTTGACACCGGATGGCGAAGTGATTATTGCCGCCACACCCGCCCCCCTCGCGAAGCCCCATGCCCCATCACAATTCATTGTCCATTCTTGGCAAGACAAAGTCCATTCTTGATGTTCTTTTGGTCTTCGTGACTTGTTGCCGGTGTCCAATCTGAGATAAAATCTGCCAAAAACTGAGACTTTATTGTTTGTTCTCTTTTCAAATTCGATGAAATATTGTGAGATTTCAAATTTGCCCATTTGCCAAGCCTTCCTCGAAGATTTACAACTCAAGAACATCCTTGAGTGGTTGATTTGTTGGGATTCGTACTTTGTGTGCCAAGAAATAGTGCTTTAACTTTCTTGTTGCCATGAGCATAGCATATGCTATTTTCTCAATCTCTCGAGTAGAACATTTTTGACCCAGAAAAGAGCTTGAGAGACAAAGTAGATTGGTTCTTGTCTCTTCGCATGGTCTTTCTCTCTTTTCTTGTACTAGAACTGCGCTACGGCTTTCTCGATCTTTGAGATGTATAGGAGTAATTCTTGATCAACATTTGGTGTTGTTAATGTCGAGGGATTAGAAAGATACTTCTTTATTTCTTCGAAGGCTTTTTGTTGCTCTTCTCCCTATCTGAAGTTTGTCTTCGCTCCTTTTAGTGCTTGAAATATTTGAAAGCTTCTTTCGCCGACTTTGATATGAATCTATTTAGCGAAGCTAACCTTCCTGTTAGCTTTTGAATGTCTTTGATGTTCTTTGGAACTTCGCTTTCCATTCTTGCTTTTACCTTCTCTGGATTTGGATCGATGCCTTTTCTTTGAAACTATGCATCCGAGGATTTTGCCCTTTTGCACCCCAAAGGTACATTTCTCGGGATTGAGTTTGAGATTTGATTTTCTCAAGTTTTCAAATGTTTGCTTCGGATCCTTTATGTGGTCTTCGCGTTTCTTGCTCTTTACTATTATGTCATCAACATATGCCAGCAAATTGTCTCTGATTTGATCTTTGAGTGCTACCGAAGTCATTCTGATAAAACTTGACCCGGCATTGCGAAGCCCCTCTGCCATTCTTTGAAAACAGTAGGTTCCAAATGGTGTGATGAAACTTGTCTTTTCTTCATCTTCTTTCTTCATATAGATTTGATGGTATCCTGAGAAGCGGTCGAGGAAACTTAGCATTTCACTTCCTACGGCTTGATCGACCAGTGTGTCGATTCTTGGTAGGGGAAGTTGTCTTTTTGGGCAAGCTTTGTTGAGATCTCGTGAAATCTATGCACATTTTCCATTACTTTTCTTCACCATCACAATGTTTGCCCGACCAAGTTGTAAATTGAACTTCCTTATAACTTTTGCATCAAGCAATCTTTTGTACTTCAAATTTCGGCCATTGTTCTATCTTTTGGAGATTTTTCGTAACTTTTGTTTCTTCGGCTTTGATTTTTGTGTCGATGTTTAGGCGATGCTCAATAATGTCTCTACTGACCCCTTCTAGGTCTTTTTCTCGACCATGTGAAGACGTCTTGGTTACTTCTCAAGAATCTTACCAACTCTTCTTCTTCTTCTTTTGCTAGATTGGCACCTATAATGACTTTTTGTCTCTTTACCATTGGGTCTAACAAAAATTCTTTGGTTTCTCGCCTTGGAACATGTTTTTGCTTTCTTTTTTCGACTTCGCGTTCTCTGTCTGCGTTTTCTTCTTCTTCGATTTCTTCTATGGCCAAGACATTTCTTTGAGCTGGTGTTGAATCTTTTTCAATGTTTCTTGCTTCGCTTTGATTTCCATGGATTGATATTGGTCCGTTGATTGCTTGGAACTTTCATGCATAAGTAGGAGTAGTTGATCACGGCTTCAAGATGTTCAAGCTTCCTCTTCCGAATATTGCATTGTATCTTGACTATGCATTTCGACAACATCAAATGCTACTTGTTCTCGTTCTTGCATTGTTTTGTGTTTTGAATGATACCGGGCAAAGCAATTCTTCCAATTGAATTTATCCTTTTACCGCCGAAGCCGACCAATGGATATTCTCGCCCTTCCCAAGTTTTGTCTTTTGATTTGCATTGCATCTAGTGTTGATGCGAAGAGTATGTCGGCGAGCTTCCTCCATCCACTAGGATTTTTTAACATCCCATCCATCAATGTTTGCTTCTATGACCATGGCATCCATGTGTGGATAATCTTTAAGTTTCATGTCTTGTTCTCGTGGAAGATGATTGGTTGGTGTGACCATCTTGTTTTCTTGTAAGGTCTCTCCATTGTTATTGCATTGACTCTTCGAAAATAGTTTCTTCTCTCGTTGTTTGTGGCATGCTCTATGCCGTTTCCCCACAAATTGTCATTATTCCGCCTCTCGCTTGTTGTTGATACCGCCGGTGAGCTATTGTTTTGAATGTTTGGAGTATTGTTTGCCACCGCTTCGGGTTGTAGACTTTGTATTTGTCCCCATTGTGGCGAGCCATCGCCAATGGTTGACAATTGTATATCGGGGTGGTCCTGGTAACACTTGTTGGTTGCGGCTTTGGTCGTAATATGCTTGATTATGCGAAGTGCTTGCTTGAGAGAGGAAGTTTATGGATCTCTGATTTTCCATGATTTTGCTCTCTTGTTGTAGTTGTTCTATGCTTTTTCTTTACCATTGGGCACATCTTTCGATGTGTGGCCAGCCCCTTTGCCATGAATAATGCAATACATTTCTTCAGTGCTTTAGTATTCTTCTTTCTCCAAATCTTGCTTGATTGAAACCTCCTCTTTGGTTGTTATTGAAGTTTCGCTTGTTAAATTGACTTTGCTTGGTTATTTTGTGCTTGAATATTGTCTTCGCTCTCGCTCATTGTTGATTTGGTTCATGCGAAGTGGCGGCCGATATCGATGATGGTATGGCCTTCGCTCAAAATTTTGTGGCTTGAACTCATTGTTTGACTTTGCTTGATTTCTTTTGTGCATTTTCTTCTTCGGTCTTTTTCCTGAAATCATCGTCCGATCTTGCATATTTCTGAAATTCTTCATATATAGTTGAGCAACGGTTGTTGGTCTCTCTTTTGAGGTGCGAAGACAATTGTCCGGCTCTAAGGCCCCTCGATTGCAGCAATGATGACAACTTCGTGCATTACATCTGGAATTTGAGTCTTTATTTGGATGAACCTTTTGTAATACTGAATTATTGGTTCTTTTGGGTATTGCTTGATGTCGAACAAATCATCACTTGTTAATCCTGTATGCTGGAATCCTTGGAAATCAACTAACAGAGTTGTTCTGAGTTGTTCCCAATTTTTGAGGGATCTTGGCTTGAGCGAAGCATACCATTTTTGAGCTGGCCCTTTCATTGCCATGATAAGTGCCTTCGCTAGTGTCTTATCATCTCCTCCTCCTGATTCAACAGCTGCTTCAAAGCTCATCAAGAATTGTCTTGGATCTGTCAAACCTTCGTATGTGGGTATGACGTTGAACTTGAAGCCTTTTGGCCATTTTGCCATTTGTAATTCTACCGATAACGGAGATTCGGATCTATTGTGACTATTGCCTTCTCGTTGGTTTGACTTGTTTTGTTCTCATTTGTGATAATGATTTCGCGGTCTTGAACTTTGAATTCTTCATTCAATCTTTTTAGCTCTGCTTTTCTTCTATCCTTTGCTTCCGTGTCTTTTCTCTCTCGTTCTCGGCTTTGCAAGCCTCAAGTTCTTTCTGTTTTCGACCAATTCTTCTTCTAGCTCTTGCAACTTTCTTGCCTCTTCGCTTTTGATCTTCGTGGGGATGACTTCTTTGGAGGTATTGTCTCCGCTTGTTCTTGGTACTTCATTTTCAAGAGTTGTTTCCTCGGCAACACTTGCCGACTTGTTCTTGGGAGGTCTTCCCATGATTTCTTGATGGTCGTGGGGTAGATCGTTGCTCACACAAATGGTAGGCGCCAAGATGTTGGGTGATTGCTCAACACAACACTTTATTGATGATGAAATGGTTTACAAGGAGGCCATTCAACATGGCCATTCAAAGGGTGTCGGGGGTATTTATAGGCCCCCGACTTCGTATACTGCACAAAATTACTAAGTGTTCGAAATGAACTTTTACAATGTATCTATCTCAGCGAAGATGTATTCTTTGTCTTCGCGATGCTTCGTGATGCTACATGATCTTCATCTTCGCGACGCTCTCTATTCCTTTGGAGATGACTTTGTGACTTTGTAGCTTAAGCCGATATGACCATCTTCGCCGGAACCTTGGCTTTAATCTTCTTAATTTCATTTTTGTTGTTCTTCTTCAAGAAGCCACTTCCTTTATGGCTACTTTCGGCTTCAAACTCGTTTCTCTCTTGCGACCGGTTCATGCATCCTGAAATTATCAAAGTCTCGCTAAAAGTTTAAAATAGAAATCAAAGTTAGAACCCAACATAAGCCCAATCAAATCTCGGACGAGATTTCTTTTAAGGGGTAGAATTGTAACACCCGAAATTTTTGCATGTTTTTGAAATAGCTAAATTGATTTATTTATGCAATTTTTTGATGAATTGAATATAGGTAAAAATAAATTTTTATGAAATAAAATCCAATATAAGGTCTAGAGACATGTTGTTGCATACATGCTAGAGCATATTTTTCATTGTGATATCTGTTTTTGGTTTGATTTGAAAAGGTATTTAAATCCTCTTGAAAAGCTCTTTTGAAAAGGTTTAAATAAAAAGACAAGGTAATTTCTTTTTCCTTCCTCCATTTCTCTCCTTTCTGGCCAGCGTGGCTTGCTTATTTGTTTTGGCCGTGGCCTGATTTCCCAGCCCGTTGGCCTGTTTCTCTGGAATTTTGGCTTGCGTGGCCCTGCTCCTTTGCCTTGGCTCGTTGTTTCTTATCATGTTGGGCCGCCAGCAGCTTTGCCCAGCTCGGTCCAACTCCAATTCGAGCGCAGCAACTGCAGCGCTGCAAGCTTCTCGCGTTGGGCTGCTAGCAGCTGGCCCAACTCAGCCCCAGGACGAGCTCAGCACGAGCGCACGCGTATCGTCCTTCTCGCGCACGCGCGTCGTCGTCTCGTTTTCTCCCGTTCGTAACGTGGACGCCGACTCCGTGATTTCAGTATCCGTTTCCATTCTTGCCGCATTGCCTTGAATTCGCGAGCACCTGTCTTCTTAAGCCGAGCAGCAGCACCGTGTCGCTCTTTTCCTTCTCTCGCACTACTACAGATTCGCTCATCACTACCGCCGGTATCACTTGCCGAAATTTAGTCCATCGGTAGCAATGAACCATACCCGCCCGCTGATGGCCGCTTGAGCGCGGGACAACCCGGAAACTCCACGGGCTCGACTAAATCCGGCGGTGAAGATTTAGATCACCACCGGGTTGAATCGTTTCCGGCAGTGGTCTTGATAGACCTGAGATCACTCCACGGGTTTGAATTAGAACCGATAGCGATTTAAAGATTGACACAACCGGGCTGAATTAGAACCGATAGCCATTAACTTGGGAGGGGAAGCAAAATACAATGACAAAGAACAGTAAAACAAACAAATAAAACAGATCAGATTGACACGCATCGGATTAACAAACGATTGATCCATTAACAAACGACACAAACCAAATTAAACTATCATAGAAAAACAACGATATAATAAATTAACATAAAAAGAAAGCGGCTAGCCTAATTAAGCCGCCTTCTTGGCCTTCTTGGCCGCCCACACGGCCTTCTTCCCCGGCGGCGACTCCATCTCCTCCAGGTTTGGCCGGTATCCCCTTAGCGAGGTTATCGGCCAAGTACTGATCCGGAGGCCGATGATGGACTTCTCCTCCAAGTGGTGATTCACCGTTGGCAGGCCAACTTGGTCGGCCTGTGCGCTTGAGCTTGTTGCGGGCGGCGCGAGGCGATGCGGGATGAACTTCTGCCCGGTCGGCAGCCATGTCGATCGTCGGTGGCGTCACCAGACCCGGCCCGCTAACTGTGAAAACGGGTAGAGAGGGAGTGTTTTGGGGAGCAGCGAGTGTTGGAGAGTGGACCGGAGACAGGGGGTTATATCGTATAAATAGGACTCGGCCGCGGTTAATTTCTAAGACGATGGAACAGTTGAACGCAAAATGATAGAAAATTAAGATTGACACGCATCATATTAAACCGATACAAGGAAACAAAGTGGGACCCAAATTAACGAAAAGATAAAGAGATTGACATGCAACAGTTAACCAACAACTGATTCCTTAGCAAATTAACCACACGATCATTGTATCTTACACATCCACACAAATCGGACAACACATAAATTAACATAAAAAGAAGAGAACCTAGGCCGCCTTCTTGGCCTTCTTGGCCGCCAGCTGGCCGGCTTCCCGGCGGCCGCCTTCTTGGCCTCCTCCTCCGCTTTGGCGGTATCCCCGGCGAGGTATCGGCCGGAGAGTCGATCCGGAGGGCGTAGAAGTTGGCCCTCTCCTCGAGGGGCAGATTCACTTTTGGCAAAGCCAACGTCGCTCTCGGCTAGGCCGTTCAGCTTGGTGAGGGGGCGGCACGGGGCGCCCACGGCGAACTTCATCTCCTCCCCGGGTGGCGGCCATGTCGACGATCGTGGGCGGCGAGTCCGGCTTTCCCGTGAGAGGGGCACGAAAGAGAAGTTAGTGTTGGATAACAAGAGGGGGGGCGTCGGGGACGGGGTATAAATGTGGCGTTTCCAAAAGACGGTTCCTCGGAAAAACGTGAACCGGCGACCGCTGCGCCCAATGGTCGCCTCCTCGGCACTCAACGCCGACTATAATTTTTCCAAAGCACAACCGACAAGTAATTATTTTCCAAAGAACAAGTTAAGATTCAAATAAATTTTAATTTTAATCGCTCTTTTGAACTGAAACAAAACAGTATTCGAGGGGATGAGGGAGCAACACACAAAGAATAATATATATAATTTTTATTTTATTAATATATAAAACAAAAAAAAAAAGAACATATAATAAAAATGATAAAAAAAAAAAAAAAAGGCCACCGGCCTAGTCCTCGTCCCTCCTCCTCCTCCTCCACGCCGGGCGTCGTCCTTCTTGGCCAAGGCCTTGAGGATCGATCCCGCCAGCTGCTCCACCTTGGGGGCGTAGTGGTTCATCTTTTCTTCTAGGGGTGGATCCACCCTTGGAAGAAGACCATGGCCGTCCGCCCGGCTCCTTCACATCTCGAAGGCGGGGCGGAGAGGATCGAGGGTGAAATCCCTCTCAATCACCTCCCCTGAATGCGGCGCCGTCAATGAAGGTCATCGGCCGCCGCCTCTAACCGTGCGGCGGAAGGTCCATCGGGGCGGTCCCGCTTAGGAGAGGGCGGGGCGTGGTCGGAGTCGGAGTCGAGCCGGGTCACCCCGGTGCCTCCACCACCGGTTCCTTGCCCTTGTCATCCGCCGCCTCCATCTCCTCCCCGGTGTGCTTGTTGGATCCTGAGCCTTTGAGGCAGCCATGGCCCTCGAAGAATGCAAAGAGAATGTGGCTCGATTAGAGAACTAGAATGGACGAACGCCATGATCGAGTATGTGCTTAAATAGTGAGTCGGGCGGCCGCTCCACTTCCCCATGATCGAACGCGGCGTCAAAGCAACCGCATGGAATTCACACGATCGCCGGTTGGAATTCGCGACGATCTCTCTACTAGCCGAAGCGTTTCCCGCGCCGCACGGTGTTGCGCTTAATTCTGAGGCTGCGTTTCCAATGGCGCGCTTGAGACGACAACAGTCTCCACCTTCATTGATCACTATCGGGCCCACACATGAACCGACAGTGATTAACAAAATGGTGAAACAAATACTTATATCTGTAAAAAATCGATTTATTGAAATCACTAATTTTATCTCAGCGTTAGTGCATTGAGAGTTCAACTAACCCCGTTTGCCTGCCACGCACACTCCGTATTATAAATTTTCATTTTAGTATACGGATATATAGGCCGCCGTAGGTCATGGCCTCGATACGTCACATTTGCAGCCTTGAGAATCGTGTTTGCTCTAGTCTTCACTACCGGTTTCGCTTAATTAAACCCGCCGGTGTCTCTCGCTTCCAATGAGAAAAGGCTGAGTACCTTGCCGCTGCGTGGCGGTTATATCAATGTCGGTAATAACACCGCCGGGTGCACTTTTCGACCTAAGCGGTGATCACAAAATATCACCGCCGGTGGTCACTACGCGGCGGTGTTTTGGAATATCACCGTCGGGTTAAAATCGAGAACCGGCGGTGTTTTGCATTGTCAACGGGCGAACAATGCGCCCTGACGGCCGACCACAACATTGCGAGCAGCGAACTGTTGCCACGTTCTCCGTACCACACCCACGGTGCTTGGTTTATGCCGGTGCCAATTATCCGCTGTGAACGCCCATATCATCAAGTCGGGTGCCTATTGAAACCGGCGCTGATCGGTCATTACCACGGCATGTGGCCTATAAAAAACGGCTAGTGCGGCCCTTAGGTTTGCAATTCAGTTCTCTTGGTCCTCTTTCTTGATACTCTTTGATTCGCTTGCTTGTTCTTCTTCCTCGATCTTCTCTGTTACTCTCCACATACATATCTATGGTCTCTCTATGGGAGAAAGCCCTCCATGTACGAGATATCGTTCTTATGCATCTTAGGCCACCAAAATGGTTCACACACAAGAGGTGCTACAAGAGTCTTCTTGACCAAGATTGAGCAAAAGGTTAGAACAGCCGTGAGGTTCACAGAGCCATCCGGTTACGTGTGCTTGAGGGGCTGGGACAGCTGGATTTACATGTCCATATGAGAGACATGGCATTCTCCTGGGATAAGATCATAGCGATTTATAAAAAATCTCGCTTCAATGAAAATCTCCTTTGGTGATCAAAGGAGATTTTCATAGATTAACATGATCTTCTCCTCGCGAATGCCTATGCATGCTTGTCATTGGACGAAACCACATCTTGGTGAGCAAAGAAAAATCGTAAGGCATCCTTGCTATGGATTCAATGTAAATCCAAAGTTATGCCCTCCTTGTAAGATCGAGCACAAGAAACCTCACGTGAAAACCGATGGGACCTCAACGGGCACCGATGGGCCTTCAAAATCCCATCGAATTTCATCGGCAAGAATCACATTACCTTTGGCGTTTTTTATTTTAAATGTGTTTGTACACTTTGATGAGAACATTGATCTATTCGTGGAAAGGTCTTTGTTATCATATATGTAATCGGATATTGTAATCGATTTGCTCCTCTATATATATATATATATATATATATATATATATATATATATATATATATATATATATATGTGTGTGTGTGTGTGTGTGTGTGTGTGTGTTCCTTTCCAATGGATGTTTGCATTTATATATCACAATACGGGCGCAGTTCTTATTTTTTGACGCCCTTCTTATCTTTCATGGACGAACATAAATATATAAATGCTCTATGTACTAACCGAAAAGTTGGTAAACATCATTGAAACGCACAACTCGTGAAAAAAAGAAAGGTCCAAGTAATCTCACGGCGGTGAAAGATATTACTAAACTGCCGGGTTTGAAATATATCACCGCCGGGTTTTAATAGAGCCCCGACAAGAAAAGAGACAACACTACCGGTTTGCAAATACGAAACCGATAGTGATCAGCCTTCTATCGCGTTTATCACGTAGAAAAAAATCTAATAATAAAAATATGTATTAGAAAACCTAAGATCTTGTGTGGGGGCATAATTTGGGTGTACAAGGTTGTAAAAAAAAATTCAAGACATTTCTACATTGTGGGAGTAGACATGCTTCACAAAGGTACATGATCCCTTTCATCGGAAGCATGATCGACAATTTCCATAAGCTATCTTTGGGTTATCTTCGCTCCGTGTGGTCTCGCCTCAAACTTTTTCGTAGACGCACAAGCCACGTGTGAAGTGTTGACGCTTCTTAACGCCGCAGAAGAATCCGCAAGCGCATGAAACTGTCGTTGTAGCTTTCACCCGGAAATATTCAGTGGTATCGTATTTTCCACAGGAAACGGATGTACTCTCTCTCTAACTAGTTCGCCCAAGGACACACACGGCCAAAGATGGGGAGGATTAGCGAGAAGGATCCCTACACCTTTAGGGTCTATGGTTAGCCGGCGCCTCGAGCTACTTGTTCACTTTCGGGCACCGGCCCTCGCCCAAACCGGCGAGTCCGTAATTAGCTCTACGTCACACCCGAACGTGGAGGGATTACAAGGGGACGGACAAGGCCGTCACAACCCTGCCGCCTACCCTCACGACCGTGGGGTGCTTCGCAAAAAGATAGAAAACCACTAGCCCAAACACCACGCCTACGCTAGTGATTAACACTCTAGTGTTTGCCGGTTTCCCCGGTCAAAGGGTTCGACCACTAGAGTTCTCGCCCGAAGGTAACGACTATCGATCCCGCAAACAAAGTAGATAAATCGTGGATAAACAAAAGACAAAAAAGATTATCGAACCGAGGATGCTTACTTAGCCAAGATCCCGTGAGGGAGCTAAGCCCGAATCCACCGAGGTACAAGGTTGGGGAGACACCGACAAGTCCGGGCGCTTCCCGCTCTCGGCCCTTCACATCCCTCCTCCGCCGATCTCTCTACTACTTAGGTAGGGCCTAGACCCATTGGAGTGAGGAAGAAGAGTAGAGGGCAGCTCTAAGAGAGAGCTCTTGCCTTGGAATGGTGTGTGTTGAGAGAGGGGGAGAGGCACTCTACTTATAGGATGAGAGGAGGGGGCTAAGTGCTAATTTCCTCCTAAACCGACTATGACCAGGTGTCTAGGTTCGGTGAACGTGGCAGCAACACCGCACCGCCACTTCTCGTGCATTGATTGCACCGCCCGAGAGGAGGATGGGCCCGAACCGCCACCAAATGGGTGCGGCCGCACTAGGATCAGGGCTGTTTGGGCTGAAACTTTGCAGGAGTGCGTGGTTCGCAGAGTGAGCTTCGTTTCGAGTATTTGTTCGCTGAAATCCGACCGTCACATGAGAAAGTTATGCCCAAAACATTGAACCCATGTCCTGCGGCCCGATATGATTTCATGTTGAATTTGGGCCTTGACTTCTTGGGCTTGTATTATGTGTTTCAGCACTGGCCACACTTTGCATTGTTCTCTTCTGCACTTGATGTACTGCCTCACCGAGTTTGGGCTTGAACCGCCTCAGGGAGGGTGCGGGCGCACCTCCTCTGGGCTCGGCTCGGCCTGGGTCTCGGTGGGGTGGCATTGTTGGGCCTAAAAAGTGTGTTGGTGGTGTTTGCTCGGCCCATCTCTGGCGTTTTGCTCCGATTCAACCCTGGGCTTGTGATCTTCCAAAGTACGCTTTCCAGGGTTGCGCCTTTCGGTCGTATTTCCACCTGTTTTTATTATAAATCCTACAAAATACATTTGGAACACTACAAGTGGAAATATGGGAGTAATAAATGTATATGAGTATGATAATGTATAGTTTCACCCCCTTTATGGTAGAATGTTGACGTTAAAAATGTGTCGTTAGTGACCGTCAACAAACTCCCCAAGCTTACCCTTTGCGCGGCGTCCTCAAGCAAAAAGATAAGTATTTGGTTGTTGATCGGGAGTTGCTACTATGCCGATTACATCTCACCTGCGGGGTTATAACAAAAAGTTCTACTATAGTTTGAATAAAATGGCACGTCTTTACTCACCCTTTATTGCCTTTCATCATTGCGGGGGCTTTTTAGGCGTCTCGAGTCTTGGGTGGTTGCCAAATAGAACGGTTATAATAGAAATACTACTCATTCATTCTTTTGATCAACTTTTTCATCCGGGATTATTTATTAAATTATATTTGTTTTTCGAGAAAGTTTGGGCATATTACTATATATTGTATTTTATTTTTTTTTTTTTTTTTTTTTGAGGTGGGCTCTACTCGCCCTAGACTTTTGTCTTTTATTTCCTCTCTTTCTTTCTTTTCTTTTTTTTTGGAGATTTGGGCTCTACTACTCGCCCTCGGACACGTGTCCATTTTTCATCTCTTTTTCTCTCTCCTTTTTTTTTTTTAGCATAGACCATATCTTTCTCTTTTCTTCAAATTAGAGTCTCGGATGTCAAGTTTCTCTCTTGAACGAAATCATAGCAAATCTATTTGTACCATATCATTTTTGGCAACAACTTAGACTGGATAGAGCTTATGCAACCCACATGAATCAGGTTTTTCAAGATGAGTTTTAAGACTTAGCCACTAAACTCAAACTTTAGAGAAAATTCAAGTTATAAACTAGGCACAGGCAAAACATAAGAGACAGAGCAACTATTCATCATTTCAACAAGGGACTAAGACTAAACATTTTCATAGCTCATATGTATAGGAATGGAATTTTTGTCTCCCTTTTTTTTAACATAACTCATCATTTCATAAGATAGAGAATATAATCAAAATGTGAGATACACGTTACCTTTCTTGGAGTCCTCCCCCAAGCTAGCTCTTTACTTACCTTTCATGGTTGTGCTAGCTTGTGCGCGCAATGATTTGAGTTGTGATTGGTCGCGTGGTTGGAGGCTCCCCCAAGCTTGTCTTTTGATGTCATCATAAAAACAGGACAAAGAACTTGGGGTTGAAAGGTTTATCTCCTCTTCTCTCATTTCTCCACATTCTCTTCTCTCCCCTCTTTTATTATTATTATTGTGAGATGTGAGAGCGAGTTTTGCACAAACCACCGTTTGAAGAGGAAGGAGTTAGTGGTAGTTGTTCGCCCTCGTCCTTCTCCATCATGAATTGTTCGGTATTTGTGCATTGTGTTGGGAGGTCTTAGAAGTTTGTTCATTGTGTTTGAGAGCTCTCCCCCACACTTGGTCTTGTACCTGGATTTATTCAAAACAAGAAAAACAAAACAAAAGAGGAAAAACACATGGCTCTATCGGCATGAACACCGTGGAGCCTTTATTGTGACAACTTTTTATTTTATTTTATTTTTTATTTACTTTTACTCATTCACCTCAACATCACTCAAGCAAGGCTAACATAAAGAAGCAAAGTGAAAGCATAGCCTTGATTTATCTCCAACATAAGATACTCCCAAAGATCATGACAACAAAGCTCTAAGTTCATTAACCAAACTCTAACACCATGTCAAGGTTTGATTAAAGGAGATCATTTTACCTAAGCACCATGCTTAATGTAAAAAGACCTATGGATGCATTACTCGGTAAATGCACCCAAACTCAAAGCATAAATCATGGCGAGGGAAGCGTGACGTTTTAATTTCATGGAGACAAAAAGTGAGTGAATGAGTTGGTGAACGTTACCTTTGCATACCCGAGTATAAATACCGACAGCGGCATTTATGGATGAAGCATCGAAGTTGTTGCTTTGCCGATCTGCGTGATGGCCATGCCCAGTGTGCACTCAAGGCTAGGCCACACACACGTGTGTATGGGCCATGGGTCTTGATGGTAGCAAAGAAAGGATGAGAGACGAGCCCATCTTGCTTGTGGTAGCAATGATGGGTGGAGTCGAAGCAACACTTTTGGTATGTATCTTGACCATGCGGGGCCAACCTGCTCCTCTCTCTTCTTATTTTATTTTTTTATTCTACATATATGTATATATATATATATTTTTCGACAACACTCTCTTTTTTTTTTTTCTTTCTTCTTTTTCTCTCTCTCTCTTTTTTTTTTTTTTCTTTCTTCTCCTCCCTTTTTTACGCAAGGTAGGGTGACTTCATCTTTTATTCACCATCATTTTTTTTTTGTATGATGCCTTGGTGTATGGAACTTGAGAGTCTTACCATCTTCCCCCCCACACTTGGACTTTTTGTGTAAAGTCAAGTGTGCAAGGTCCTGTTCTCCTTTTGAGTGTGTTCCACCATCTATGAGCATCAAAGTTTTTTTTTTTTTTTTTTGATGTCGGCCCCATGCTTTCAAGCATCGCATGCCTCTTTTGATCTTCTTAATCGATCTCCACCTAAAATGGTTAGCGACAAGAATACCCGAAGGTGCATACTAACTTGATAACATGCTCTTGCTTTTATTAATAAGAACAAAGGGAAACTTCTTTTTGTTTTTTTTTTTGAAAACAACAAGAGAGAATTATTCATCTTTTTTTTTTATGATCCGGGTTATCTCCCTAAGGTGCTTTGTTTATGGTCATAAGCTTGACCGTGGCAATTCTTCTTGCAGCTAAGAAAGGTGGTGAAGTTCCCGGCTACACCACTAAGAATTTTAGCATTACGCTCAAGCCGCAAGGTTAGCGTTATCGTGCTACTATGAGATTTGCAATGTTTATGATAAACATAAGCGTCAACAACCATCCTCTTAAAAAGTTCAGCAACAAGGATCAAGAGGTGGTTGTGATCCTTGTAGGAGCACTCGGCTAGAAGCAAAACAAACTCTCGAGAACCCAAAGGTGAGTATGTATCATGAGAAGTTTCGAATCAAAACTTGACATGCTCAATAGCAGGTTCATCCTTGGTCTCAAGAGTTGTTGCTTCGTGCATGTCCATGGCACTTGAGTTCTTATCCTCAAAAGATGTGTCATGAAGAACGAACATTGAATCTCGACCTTTGTCGAGAACAACGTTTTGTTGGCCGGAGGGACATGTCTTGTGTTCGAGTGAGTGCAACGGGTGTTTCATTTCACTAAGATGCGAAAGCAACTTAGGTGAATCGAAAGTGGAGTTATGAACGTCGCCTCCTTGAACGAGTTTTTGTTGGGAATATGCTTCACCTTTGGGATTTCTAGGTGAGAGGCACAAGCATTCTTTCCCAACTTCTCATCATGGCTCTCCTCTATAGGTTTTGCATGAAAAAGCTTTTCGAGAGGGTAGCCTATGAGAAGATCAAAATTGAGGATGGGATAGATATAGAAGTCTAAGTGAACCTCGGTTTCATGGATTTTTATTGGCATGGCCCTAGCAATCCCACAACATGCAAAGATGAGGCCGAACCGACCTTTAAAAAGTCTCGTCGGTCGAGGCTAGCGGCATATTACCCAAAAGGGTTTCCACAAGATATTGTGACATGATATTCGCCTCTACTGTGGGGTTGTGTAGGGCATCTAAGGAATTTCCTCGTAATGAACAAGATATAGTCGTGGAAGGTGAAAGAATCAATTGCTTCAAAAGAACGTTTCACCTCCATTAACCATTCTTTTGAAGGTTTCATGTTAGAGGAAGTTAACTTAGAATGAGCTGTGCTCCATTTGCTCCATTCGTGCCAAAGAAGGTTCAAGGTCCTCCCATGATCCTCGAATTTGATGGGGAACTCCGAAGGATAAAGCATCCCTTCCTTCGGTGTTCGTGGTTCGGGTGAGGGCTCAACAATCGGTTCTTTTGGTGGTATAAGGAATGGTTCGACTGATGAGGGCTCCTCAAAACTTGACATGCCCTTGTTGTGGAGGGGAGTAGGTTCTACAACGGGAGAAGCATGCTTCTCTAGGATGTGATCAAGGATTTTCCTCTGTTCCGTTGTAGGTTTGTGTGAAAACGACCCTCCGACGGTCATGTCAAGGCATAGGGCAGCATCTACGTCAAGACCTGAATAAAAGATATGCAAAAGCACAAGATCGGGTAATGACAAGTCTAGGCTATCATGTACTAACATTGCAAACCTAGCCCAGGCTGCACCTATGGACTCCTTCTCTCCCTGCTCGAAATCGAGGATTGTCCTTGGTAGGGTGTTGATTTGGAAAAATGCTAGACAAAAATTGTCTCGAGTTCTTCCCAATCCCCATTCAAACTTCCTACGACATTCTTGTACCATTGTTCCGCTCTCCCTTTGAGGGAGAATGGAAACAACTTCCACATGAGAGTTTGTTGTGTCATGCCAGGAATGCTTAGGCATGCACATATCTCCTCGAAAACTTGTAGGTGGCTACATGGGTTTTCAGTGGGGTAGCCAGAGAAAGGGTCTGCCCGAACAATGGATTTTAAATATGGGTGGAGTTCATAGCCAGATGAAAGGTTTGGTTTTGAAAAAGATTGTGGCTCTGTGAACTCCTCCGTTGAAGCAGAAGGGATTTTCAAAAGGTGTGGGCTTCATTTTCGAAAAAGAAATAAATAACTATTTTGAAGTTTTTTAGGATAGATACGAGGACTCACTAGGTTCGAAGATAATAGCAACCGTTCCCCGGCAACGGTGCCAGAAAGCTTGTTGACGTTTCTTAACGTCGCAGAAGAATCCGCAAGCGTCTGAACTGTCATTGTAGCTTTCACCCGGAAATATTCGGGGTATCGTATTTTCCACAGGGAACGGATGTACTCTCTCCTAACTAGTTCGCCCAAGGACACACACGGCCAAAGATGGGGAGGATTAGCGAGAAGGATCCCTACACCTTTAGGGTCTATGGTTAGCCAGTCTCCAGAGTTACTTGTTCACTTCGGGCACCGGCCCTCGCCCAAACCGGGCAGAGTCCGGCAATTAGCTCTACGTCACACCCGAACGTGGAGGGATTACAAGGGACGGACAAGGCTGTCACAACCCTGCCGCCTACCCTCACGACCGTGGGGTGCTTCGCAAAAGATAGAAAACCCCTAGCCCAAACACCACGTCTACGCTTAGTGATTAACACTCTAGTGTTTGCCAGGTTCCCCGGTCAAAGGGTTCCACCACTAGAGTTCTGCCCCGAAGGTAACGACTATCAATCCCGTAAACAAAGTAGATAAATCATGGATAAACAAAAGACAATAAAGATTATCGGAACCGAGGATGCTTACTTAGCCAAGATCCTGTGAGGGAGCTAAGCCCGAATCCACCGAGGTACAAGGTTGGGGAGACACCGACATGTCCGGCGCTTCCCCGCTCTCAGCCCTTCACATCTCTCCTCCACCGATCTCTCTACTACTTAGGTAGGGCCTAGACCCGTTGGAGTGAGGAAGAAGAGTAGAGGGCAGCTCTAAGAGAGAGCTCTTGCCTTGGAATGGTGTGTGTTGAGAGAGGGGGAGAGGCCCTCTACTTATAGGATGAGAGGAGAGGGCTAAGTGCTAATTTCCTCCTAAACCGACTATGACCAGGCGTCTAGGTTCAGTGAACGTGGTAGCCAACACCGCACCGCCACTTCTCGTGCATTGATTGCATCGCCAGAGGAGGATGGGCCCGAACCACCACCAGGATCAGTGCTGTTTGGGCTGAAACTTTGCAAGAGTGCGTGGTTCGCAGAGTGAGCTTCGTTTCGAGTATTTGTTCGCTGAAATCCGACTTCGTATGAGAAAGTTATGCCCAAAACATTGAACCCATGTCCTGCGGCCCGATATGATTTCACGTTGAATTTGGGCCTTGACTTCTTGGGCTTGTATTATGTGTTTCAAAGACTAGCCACACTTTGCATTGTTCTCTTACGCACTTGATGTACTTGCCTCACCGAGTTTGGGCTTGAACCGCCTCAGGGAGGGTGCGGGCGCACGTTGGGGTGCGGGCGCACCTCCCTGGGCTCGGCTCGGCCTAGGCCTCGGTGGGGTGGCATTGTTGGGCCTGAAAAGTGTGTTGGTGGTGTTTGCTCGGCCCATCTCTGGTGTTTTGCTCTGATTCAACCCCCGGGCTTGTGATCTTCCAAAGTACGCTTTCTAGGCTTGCGCCTTTCGGTCGTATTTCCACCTGTTTTTATTATAAATCCTACAAAATACATTTGGAACACTACAAGTGGAAATATGGGAGTAATAAATGTATATGAGTATGATAATGTATAGTTTCACCCCTTTATGGTAGAATGTTGACGTTAAAAATGTGTCGTTAGTGACCGTCAACATGAAGGAACCACGATGTTTGAGATTTTTCGGACAAGGTTTGGTATTTTTTTAATTAAATTGAATTTCTAAGCGGCGACCCCGAGTAATTACAGGTTGAACTGGGGTTACCCACTAAATGAGAGCGAGTGGTGCCAAAATTTCCCACATGGTCTCATGTGTCCTAGGAGGCAATTCAAATTGTGTAGGTTGGTGCAAAATTCATAAGTTTTCAAGCTTTAATTAACCTCCTTCTATCGCGTTTATCACGTAGGAAAATCTAATAATAAAAATATGGATCAGTAGAACCTAAGATCTTGTGTCGGGGCATAATTTGGGTGTACAAGGTTGTAAAAAAATTCAAGACATTTCTACATTGTGGGAGTAGACATGCTTCACAAAGGTACATGACCCCTTTCATCGGAAGCATGACCCCACAATTACATCCATAAGCTATCTTTGGGTCATCTTCGTTCGGTGTGGTCTCGGCCTCAAACTTTTTCTTAGACGTGCACATGCCACTTGTGAAGGAACCACGATGTTTGAGATTTTTCGGACAAGGTTTGGTATTTTTCAATTAAATTGAATTTCTACGTGACGACCCCCGAGTAATTACAAGGTTGAACTGGGGTTACCCACTAACAGAGCAGTGGTGCCAAAATTTCCCACATGGTCTCATGTGTCCTAGGAGGCAATTCGGTGTGTAGGTTGGTGCAAAATTCATAAGTTTTCAAGCTTTAATTAACCTCCTTCTATCGCGTTTATCACGTAGGAAAATCTAATAATAATAATATGGATCGAATAACCTAAGATCTTGTGTGGGGGCATAATTTGGGTGTACAAGGTTGTAAAAAAAAAATTCAAGACATTTCTACATTGTGGGAGTAGACATGCTTCACAAAGGTACATGACCCCTTTCATCGGAAGCATGACCCGACAATTACATCCATAAGCTATCTTTGGGTCATCTTCGTTCCGGTGTGGTCTCGGCCTCAAACTTTTTCTTAGACGTGCACATGCCACGTGTGAAGGAACCACGATGTTTGAGATTTTTCGGACAAGGTTTGGTATTTTTTTCAATTAAATTGAATTTCTACGCAAATGCGACCCCGAGCAATTACAAGGTTGAACTGGGGTTACCCACAAAACAGAGCTAGAGTGGTGCCAAAATTTCCCACATGGTCTCATGTGTCCTAGGAGGCAATTCAAAGTGTGTAGGTTGGTGCAAAATTCATTAACCTCCTTCTATCGCGTTTATCACGTAGGAAAATCTAATAATAAAAATATGGATCAGAAGAACCTAAGATCTTGTGTGGGGGCATAATTTGGGTGTACAAGGTTGTAAAAAAAATTCAAGACATTTCTACATTGTGGGAGTAGACATGCTTCACAAAGGTACATGACCCCTTTCATCGGAAGCATGACCGACAATTACATCCATAAGCTATGTTGGGTCATCTTCGTTCCTCGGTGGTCTCGGCCTCAAACTTTTTCTTAGATGTGCACATGCCACGTGTGAAGGAACCACGATGTTTGAGATTTTTCGGACAAGGTTTGGTATGTTTTCAATTAAATTGAATTTCTACGCGACGACCCCGAGTAATTACAGGTTGAACTGGGGTTACCCACTAACAGAGCAGTGGTGCAAAAATTTCCCACATGGTCTCATGTGTCCTAGGAGGCAATTCGGTGTGTAGGTTGGTGCAAAATTCATAAGTTTTCAAGCTTTAATTAACCCCCTTCTATCGCGTTTATCACGTAGGAAAATCTAATAATAAAAATATGTATCGGAAGAACCTAAGATCTTGTGTGGGGGCATAATTTGGGTGTACAAGGTTGTAAAAAAAATTCAAGACATTTCTACATTGTGGGAGTAGACATGCTTCACAAAGGTACATGACCCCTTTCATCGGAAGCATGACCGACAATTACATCCATAAGCTATCTTTGGGTCATCTTCGTTCCAGGTGTGGTCTCGGCCTCAAACTTTTTCTTAGACGTGCACATGCCACGTGTGAAGGAACCACGATGTTTGAGATTTTTCGGACAAGGTTTGGTATTTTTTCAATTAAATTGAATTTCTACGCAAGCGACCCGAGTAATTACAGGTTGAACGGGATTATACATACTTCACAAAAGCATTACAACTAATTGATTACAATTGACACGGTACAATAATCAAAGTGTACAAACACATTAAGAAATAACCACCTCAAAAACACCCTTCTAGCACCTATGCCCGAGGTGGTTACAATGCTACACGTTATGCTTACCGATCTAAGTAAGGCGGATGGGACCTCTGTGAAGAACCAATGTCTCTCCGGTGTCGGCAAAGGCTCGACAGAGATGGGGCTCTCATCTCCGGGCGACGAAGCACAAGAATGCACGCTACTTGGCTCCTCGCTTTCCGTCTTCCCGGTAGTCCATGCAACAATGGCGTTGCACGAGCATCACACCCGGCTTCGTAAGCAACGTTGTTGGCGGTCGTTATCGACCATTCTACACCGCCAATTTGCATCTCTTTCCGGGGAAAACTAGCACATATACCTTTACTATTGACCAAGTTCCACTTGTATTCCGAGAAATATGTTTTGCGGGACAAATACATGGAATCAAGTGAGAATACGCCAAAGTACAACAAAAACGCACTTCGAAAACACGTCAACTAATAAGTGCAACACAAGAGGCCCAAGTCGGGAACGAGATGGACCAAAGCACCCCTAAACTACGGATCTAGGCCAGCCCACAAGCCCACGGAACAAGGCGGTGGCCGAACGGGCCAGCCCAGTCCGGCCGGATCGGCCACTCCCGCGGACCGGCGATCCCACCAAATCGAACCGCCCTTCTTACGGCGGTTGCATGCCGCCATGCACATGATGGTTCCAGGGGTGCTTTGTTCAAATATTATATTGAAACCGCCCTAGGAGGTCGGTTTTGCACCTTCCATGTGGGGATGGACATCTTCCAAAGAGCCCCCTCTCCTCTACCTATAAAAGGAGGCTCTCTGCCTCTCATTCACACACCACCAAGGAGCAACACTACCATATTCCAAGATGTAGCAATGTAGTATTAGTTTAGTTGGGAGTTAGGGAGAGATGCTCAAGTTCTGGAGGAGTCCTTGGAGGTCCAACAAATCTTGTCTCGGCCCTTTGTAAGACTCAAGTATTTCAATTTATTTATCTTCTCTTATTACTGAATTATTCTTTATGGTTATCTAAGTTTACCTTAGTGATTAATTAAAGTATGGTTAAGTGTAGTAGTTATACCTTGGCATGGGATCTCCGTTCGACCGAATGCTCTAGTTATCATATGTGGCTAGAGTAGTAATCGCTAGCATAGACGTGGTGTCTAGGCTAGGGTTTACCTGAGATTGCGCCCAACCTTACGGATAGTTGTGGTAGCCCCGGAGGTGACAGCTCCGACCAGGCCTTCGTATTCCACAACATGCTAGGTTGGTGTTTTCGTAGAGCTTTTGGCGGCTTTCCCCGATTACCCTTTCCCAGTCTTTTCGAGAATCGGAAGGGTCGTTGCTCCGAAGTGCCTTGGTGTGATTGTTATGCTTTACCCTCTACTTAGTTAATCACTTTGGTTTGCTTTAGGAAAGAACCATAGTAATGGAGAAGTAAATAGGAGTCTTGAACTCTCCCGTTGTCCTCCCAAATTAGCTTGTCTACTATGCTATCTTTTATTATGTTTTCCCCCGTGTGTGTCATTTACTAAAACTCCAATCCTATCTTTTACCCCCACTTTAGTTTAGTCGGTTTTACTAGTTAACAGTACATGATTGTTAGCTATCAACTTCTTTAACCATTACTTCCCCGAGGATAAATACGATATCTAGGAATACTCTTGGGTGAAAGCTACAACGGTATCCGTGCGCTTGCGGTTATACCTATGTTTGCGTTAACAAACGCCAACAAGCTTTCCGGCGCCGTTGCTTGGGAAGTAATCGGTATAAAGATTTTGATATCTATCTTGATATCTGTTAATCTAGTTTGCCACTTGCTTTTGTGGGTATAAAAAAAAGAGTATCATTATGAGCCCAGGGTGCCCGACCATTCTGCATAATCAAACCATCACCCCGCCATCGCATATATAGGAATATACATGTGCACACTAACTCTATGCGAGATGGAGAGAAGTCGCCGTCAAAAGGAAACAAGACGACGACCGCGTACGAAACGACTACATTACATCACTCACAATTCAATCATAAATTGTGAGAGGTGAGCTGATCAAGGTAAGAGAACCAAACCAAAAACATTTGTTTTATTTCACAAATTCATTTTCACCATTGCATATTTGCTTGATTCATCATATATCTAGTGCTTTCATTGGGTGGCTCCTAGTCTTTGAGCTGTATCCGGGCGCCATGCCTAGTCTAGGTAGATGACATTTTAATGTTGTATTCGATGCTCCTAGTCTAGCTTCGTAGTAGTCGGATGTTAAACGGTACCATCTCGACATCATATGTTGGCTTCGCCAATCGTATGATGATTTCGCTTGATGGTCAATGCTACGAGCAAAAGCTAAAGCCTAGATTGCATGCATTTCGCCCATTTAAAATGTTCCTTCAAAACCACAAAGATGTTTGTTTTGCTCATTCATCCACCCCATTGCATTGCCTTGCATATAAAAAAAATATAATGGCTCTCTAATTCATCATTCAATATTCACACACCCATTTGAATCAACCTCACGTTTATCATTTCCATGCTACCTTTTTCTATGTTAGTATGTTTTTGTTTAGGAGTATTGATATCATACTTCCATAGGCTTCTTAAATTAAGCATGGTGCTTAGGTTAAAAAGCCTATCTTAATCAAATTAGACATGGAGTTAAGTTTGATTCTTGAACCAAAACTGCTAGTATAGACTTTGGTTGTATGCTTGGACTAACCCCTGCAGGTATTTCACAAATCCATAAAGGGTAAGTCTTTGAGATGAATTCATAATGGGGCTAAATCAAAGTTCATCTTGTGAACTTTTGAATGAACCTTGATCACAAAAAAATATAAATATAAAAATAAAAATGATGATGAAACATGCGCCGCCAAGCCAAAACCATATGAAGATTCGAATGGCGCGACGACAACAAGAAGTGCAATCATCCTTATCCATCTCCGTGATAAGATGATGCAAATTCAAGCTAAAATTCCATGGAGAAGTCCCGCTCAACGGACTCAAAACGGTGAGCCCTTGTCGAAGGTAAATCGGTATTTATCTCATATTTGATTTCCAAACAACTTTTTAATTTGAAATCTGCATGTTTAGTTTTCAACAAAAATATCTTTTGCATAAAAAAAAAAAAATTAACTTTTGCATAATAATTGTTTCATGCATCAAAATTATTGGAAAAAAACATATATAAATACTTCATATAATAAATAATAAAATTTGGTTCGCAAAATAAACTTGTTTTAACTTAGACTGTCTTTAGAATAAAGAACTAATCTCCCTCACTCCCACAATAATAAACAAAATCTTGGTGGTAGACAAAGTTCCCTTCGGGTATTCGTTGCCACTAACAATTATAGGGAAGAAGGATGAACGATGTCTAGGATCATGGGTGCGGCAATAAACGCCAAGGAGATGCTTCAACATTCACACTTGATTTTTGTGTCGACCGACATAAAAACCCAAGTGTGGGGGAACTAGCGATGAAAACGGACGGAAACGGACGAAAAAACCCCATTTCTATTTCCATTTCTATATTTGTCGGCGAAAAGCGGATCCGGTTCGAAAAATGCGGTTCGAAAACGGAATCGAATATGCGGGTGCACGGAAATGGACCAATACTGACGGAAATTGAACAAAACGGTCGGAAGCCGGAACTTAAGCCGAATACCGCACATATTTAGTGTGCAACGTGTGTTCCATATGTACATGCTTATACACATATACATGTGTGTACATAAATCACTATGAATAGATACATATATACATACAATTGATTATATATATGTGTGTTGAGTATTTAAAATGTTTAAAAAAGAAGAAATGAACTCAACGCACGCTACACACACACAAAAAAAGAAGGGTCCGGAGGCGCAAAGATGGACCAGCGTTGGGCCTTTGGGTCAAATGCAAGGCGTGTCAAATTCGAAAAAATTCGGATTAAACACGGAAAAATTCGAAAAAATCCGGGATTCGAAAATACGGACGGAAAAACGTTGTTTCTACTTCCGTCCGCATTCCGGCAAGCTCCATCTCGGGTTCCGGCCGGATTCCGGATTTTCGAAAAATATGGAAATGAACGCGAAAATATAGAAAACGGAGCCGGAAAAACGGGAAAAATTCCGTCCGTTTTTCATCGCTAGGGGAACCCGACCCTACTTTGCCATTTCTCGAGCACGCTTGGTTTGCACTCCTTTTTCTCACCCATGTTTTGCTCCTTTAAGTTTGATTATGATTAAAGATGCCATGCATGTTAATCAAACTTTGAAACAAAAATCTTGCCAAACTATGAAGTTGACTTTACAAAGATTGGCCGGTATAAACTTCATTCCTAGTTCATATACTCGTTGCTTGTGGATACATCTTTATTAGGAAAACATGTCAACTAAGTTGTTGTGGAGTGAGATATGGTAAGACTAAAAGAAATCTGTCATTCATTCTGTGCAAGCTCTTGGAGATTTCTTCTTTGACAAAACATAAAATCAATAGTCATACTTCTCCTCAATGGTGAAAATTCCTACCAAGGCCAAATATCATGGTACAATTTGAAAACCTTCCACATATGCTACTTGTCTTTGTTTTGAGCTTTGTCAACCTTTGTTGACCCATGTTGAGAAATTTATCATGCTCCCAAGATCAAGATCACGTACACCCACCAAATAAATGCACTACTCCTACACCGGGGTAGGCGCAAAAACATGCCTTCCTTTAGGTCCACCCAAAGATATTCTACTCCTACATCGGGAGTGAACAAAAATATGTTGGTTAGGTTCTATCAAAATAAATGCTCTAAACCTTGTTAATATCTCTCTCAAAAATTTTGCTACAAAAAGAGGCATAAGGCTATTAGAAAAAAAAGATAAGAAGAAAAAGAGAGAATAAAAAAAAAAAGGAAAAGAAGAAAAAAAAAAAAAAAAAAAAAAGAAGAGGAGAATAACGATAGCCCATGTTCTCACAATTTTTTTTTTCAAGTCTCAAGAAAAAGAGAGATATGTTTTAAAGAGCATTGTAGAATTATGTTAGCTACCAAATATTTCACCTAGATTCACACTTGCACATCTTGATCTAAGAGTATGATAATTTTCTCCGTGGATCCATTGTTTGACCTAGCAATATATGCATTGCAAGTATGCCTTACTCTTTCCCTACCCGAGCTCCACATAAGCCTATTAGAAGTAAGGAAAGAAAGGCAAAGCATCCTTGCCTTGGGAAGGATACAAACACCATTGAGCGAATTGAGAGTACCATTTGAGGAGAAGTTTGAGCTATGTTTTCCTTTGCAAAAATTATAAAAACTCAAGTATGCTTCATAGTTGGGTAGTGATGCCCAGGGTGTCTATGCCGTTCCACTTCTCAACCACTCAAGGCGACATGGTAGACACTTCAACTATCCACAGGTATGAGGAATGACATGGAATAATTTTTATCCTAGCATCATATCTTTTGAAGTCATCCTTCGTAGTTACATATAACTTTGCTCGAGGGACGAGCAAAGAACAAGTGTGGGGGAGCTTGTTGGCGGTCATTATCGACCATTCTACACCGCCAATTTGCATCTCTTTTCCAGGGAAAACTAGCACATATACCTTTACTATTGACCAAGTTCCACTTGTATTTCGAGAAATATGTTTTGTAGGACAAATACATGGAATCAAGTGAGAATACGCCAAAAGTACAACAAAAGCGCACTTCGGAAAATACATCAACTAATAAGTGCAACACAAGAGGCCCAAGTCGGGAACGAGATGGACCAAAGCACCCCTAAACTACGGATCTAGGCCAGCCCACAAGCCCACCGGAAGAAGGCGGTGGCGAGCGGGCCGAACCCGGATCCGGCCGGATCGGCCACTCCGGCGGACCGGCGATCCCGCCAAATTGAACCGCCCTTCTTCTAGCGGTTGCATGCTGCCATGCACATGACGGTTCCGGGGGGTGCTTTGTTCAAATATTATATTGAAACCGCCCTATGAGGTCGGTTTTGCACCTTCCATGTGGGGATGGACATCTTCCAAAGAGCCCCCTCTCCTCTACCTATAAAGGAGGCTCTCTCCCTCTCATTCACACACCACCAAGGAGCAACACTACCATATTCCAAGATGTAGCAATGTACTATTAGTTTAGTTGGGAGTTAGGGAGAGATGCACAAGTTCTGGAGGAGTCCTCAGAGGTCCGGCAAATCTTGTCTCGGCCCTTTGTAAGACTCAAGTATTTCAATTTATTTATCTTCTCTTGTTACTGAATTATTCTTTATGGTTATCTAAGTTTACCTTAGTGATTAATTAGAGTTTGGTTAAGTGTAGTAGTTATACCTTGGCATGGGATCTCCGTTCGACCGAATGCTCTAGTTATCATATGTGGCTAGAGTAGTAATCACTAGCATAGACGTGGTGTCTAGGCTAGGGTTTACCTGAGATTGCGCCCAACCTTACGGATAGTTGTGGTAGCCCCGGAGGTGACAGCTCCGACCAGGCCTTCGTATTCCACCACGTGCTAGGTTGGTGTTTTCGTAGAGCTTTTGGCGGCTTTCCCCGATTACCCTTTCCCAGTCTTTTCGAGAATCGGAAGGGTCGTTGCTCCGAAGTGCCTTGGTGTGATTGTTATGCTTTACCCTCTACTTTAGTTAATCCCTTTGGTTTGCTTTAGGAAAGAACCATAGTAATGGAGAAGTAAATAGGAGTCTTGAACTCTCCCGTTGTCCTCCCAAAATTAGCTTGTCTACTATGCTATCTTTTATTATGTTCTCTCATTGTGTGTCATTTACTAAAACTCCAATCCTATGTTTTACCCCCCACTTTAGTTTAGTCGGTTTACTAGTTAACGGTACATGATTGTTAGCTATCAACTTCTTTAACCATTACTTCCCTAAGGATAAATACGATACCTAGGAATACTCTTGGGTGAAAGCTACAATGGTATCCGTGCGCTTGCGGTTATACCTATGTTTGCGTTAACAAACGCCAACAAACGTTGTAGCTTAATCTTCAAAAACACCCTTCTAGTACCTGCTGTATACACTGTCTACCCATGATAAAATGTTTATGTGGAGGGCTTTCTCCCAAATAGAGGCCATATATGTGGATAGGAGAATTGGCAAATAACGAAGAGGTCACCGGCGCACGGTTCGCCATACATGGCTCTCTGCTTGCGGGCTATTTTTATAGGCGGTGGTAGGTGGGAATGAGCGGTGGTAGGTGGCAACAAAGTGATCTTATCACCGTGGCGATGGTAGGTGGCAACGATGCATGATCACTGTCGGGTCAGCCGACGTTTATACCCGGCAATGAACCTATAATGTAACACCTTTGCCGGACTCTTTTGCTAAACCGGCGGTGATTAACTATAGAAATGGGCGCGCGAGGTGAAAATTTCACAAGTCATTTGAACCCCGCCCATTCGTTTCCGACCTCAACGATATATAATAGCTAGCGCGGCGAGCTGAAATTTTCCTGGTCATTTCAACCCCGCATCCCAATCGTTCCCCACTAGCGTCGCCGATGGAGCACCACCACCACACACGCCGCAGATCGTCCATCGCCCCCTGCGCCCCCTCCATTCTCTTCTTCTCCGACGTCCCCAACGCCACGCCGGCGTCCCCGCGCCCTTCCACGGTGAGAACTAATTAGCCATTTAGTTCCTCGAGATTTTGCCTATGAGAATGAGATCTAATTCGCCGTTGTTCTCGCCTCACCTCGCCCGCTTGTTCTTCGTCCATGTCGACGGGGGGACCGCCGCTACACCGCACCGCCGTCGCAACCTGCCGCCGTCCCGTCTCGCCCGACACCGTACCCGCCGCGACCTCGAGCTCGATTCCGCCGGAAGAACGCCCCCGTCTGCGCCCTCTGCTTCCTTCTAGGATGCCTGCGTCTCGTCACGCCGAGACAAGACAGGGCCTTAGCGGACCGCCGCGGAAGCTTCGGTGAGTCGCGTCGGTCCACGCCTTTGAGTTGTTCGTTGAAATGCCCTTGTTGCTAAATCCAACCTGCTATTTCCTTTTTCTATTTAGATTTTCTTTCAAACGATTCGGGATCCTTATATAGTAGCAAAAGTTTTTTAATTGGTCTATGATGAACAAATTAGATTTAAACATTGTGGTCATTTACAAAGAATGATTGAAGACATTCTAATGCTCAAAGTGTGATTGAAATGAGATAGATGTTGAAATTCATGAGTTTAAGTGGTGTTCAAAATCTTGCTGTACAACATTTCGAATGACATAGCATTAACATCCTATTTTGGCTGCATGTATAGGAAAACCATGGCGTGGTATGTAGTGCATGTTTGTCAAGTGCCGGGGATCTATCGAACCTGGGGAAGATTGCTCGCTCTCAAGTCTCCGGCTACCACAGTAATTGTTACAAAAATACAAGACCGAAAATTTGAAGCTTTCGGGGCCTACTATGGTGAAAACTTTCACTATCAACCAGCCCTAGAGATCGATGAGAAGCCTCTCTCCATAGATATGAAGATTAGGAGAATTGCAACTTGGACTATGAAAGATGTCTTGATTTTTGTTATGTCCATTGTGATTGTTTTTCTTATTTGGAAGTTGATGTCCTAAGCTGAATTTTGTAGAACATTAGGTGGAGTTAGTTGTATGTAACCTTTGAACCATGTAATGTTTTGTCGATTTTAATGTATATATGATGCTTTTATGGGTTTAAAAATAGATGATTTCGATGAATAAATTCAAAAATTTAAAAAATTTAAAACAAAACGCCGGGCCGGCATGGGCCCGACAAAGGAATGAGAAACAAACCGGTAGTGTAACTATACCAAACACTATCGGTTTGAATTACAAACCGTCTTCTATGACGAAACATCATTGTCGGCCGCATTAACCAACCGATAGTCTCCACTCCAATAACGCCGTCGGGTTGAAATTAGCCGATAGTGTTCACGTAAAGTTCAGCGGCGGGTCCAAAGTAAACCGACATTGTTAGATCTTGATACACCGGCCGGCTCAATCTAACCCGATAGTGTTATCCTTATAGTTCTCGGTTCGTTAAAGCCCGACCGGCGATTGCTCTCAATATCAACTCTGCCGGCTGACTTCCGAACTGCGGTGCTTGGATCAAAAATGCCGCCGGTCCGTGGAACACCCGACGGTGTTCGGTGACGATCGCCGCCGGTTCGATATCAAACCGGCGGTCTCTCCTCGCATCACCGCCGTTGTTTTGACCGGTAGTGTTTCGAACCCCACATCACTACCGCTATGGTTCTGCCGGTTCAGTTTTTCTCGCGGTGAAGGGGGTTGGAGCCCTGGCGATGATGGACAATTCTAGTAGTAGTGTCGCGAATCGTCACCGCACTCGCCGAGAAACAAACGCGCCCAGCGATGAACCCTAGACCGTGCCGCCGTCGGGCTCGGTCTCGTTGTTCCGTTGCCTCGGCCTCGCGATAAAGTCGACACCCGGGCTTCGTGTCTACTCCTCGAGGCTGCGGGTCGTTTTCCCCTTGTTTTCTTGCACTATCTTTGCTCACACGGTGTCGCGGTGTTCGCGGTTGGAGCCGCCCGCCATCCTCGCCCGTACATCGTCGTCCACGCCATCTCGCCCGCTGTTTTCTTCCTAGGTGAGACGCCCTTGATCTCCTCTTCCGTTTGGAACAAAACGTGTCGAAAACCGTGGTCGGAATAGCCCGATTCATCTTCGCCCGTGAGCTCGACTCACCGCCGGCGATGGCGCCGCCGGTGTGCGTCTGTCTTCTCGGCTCACTCCCGCCTCTTCCCTGTCTCGGCCGTCCATTTTTGATCCGGCGCCCGGATCGCAGGATACCCCTTCGGGGGTCATTTTGCTAAAGAAACCCTGAAGTATATGTTTAATTCTCGTTTTGAGTCCTCGGATCGATTAATATAAACGTAATTTCAAGATCAATCTGTTTACAGATCTGCCATTACATTCAAATGTCTATATCTTTGTCATTTTAAATCCGTTTAGCCCTGTTCAAATTGCGTTGGATTCGTAATTCCGTAATCTAGATGTTTATGCCACTGTTCAGTGGGTTTCAAACTTTTAAATTTCGTGGTCATATTTAGTTTATTATTTTATTCATGTAAATCTTGTAAATTGCATATCTTTGCCGTTTTAAGTCCGATTTCGGTGATCCTTACGTCGATGTGATCGTAGCGACGTGTAGATTTGTTTTCTAAACCTTTTATATTGTTTTCTTGCTGTTGTTGTACTGTTCTAACTATAGCCCTTTGTTTGCTTCGTGTATGATTGCTCGGATGATTGTGTGTTGATACTTGATGGTCGAGATTATTAGCCGGTGAGCAATTCGTGGACGATCAAGAAGGTTTCTACGAGACCAGCAGCAACACCCTTTTGATCAAGGCAAGTATAGCTTGGGAATTGCTTACTTTATAACATGATCATATGACTTAATGATGTTTATGCCATAAACGTTAATATGATTGTTAGTAACATGGGGATTTGTCTGCTTTAACGAATCCGGGTATTATAGTACAACTATGGGGGTTATATGGTTCTGACTTTAGTTCCTTAGAGATCATTCCTCTAGCAAGTTGGCAGGTGCAAAATTGGATATAGTATGCCACCTATCCCGTAATATGTGAGTATAGGCTGGGAGTTATGTGCCACATAGGAAGGGTGGGTCCTATGTCGGCAATTAGCGCCTCCCAGCTTGTTAGAAGAACCTTTGAGGGCTTCATAGTGATTCTTTGTGTTTGGGTTTGGTCCGCCCTTGCATTTGGGAACCACGACTCATAGTGAAAGTGTACACCTCTGCGCAGAGTTTGATAAACTGGTATACTAGCCTTGCCCAAGGTCACGGGCGGCCCTAGAACCATAGCATTAAGGATGATGACTTGTGTTTATTATCACTCGTGTTAATCGTTTTATGCTTTACATTACTTATGTTATGATGATCATGATTCATGGGTATGTAAGTGCCTTGCTATTCTTGCTAAGTACGTTTGTACTTACCCTTGCTATAATCACATCAATAGATCAAGGCTGGAATGACGACTACAATGAGGACTACCGCAATGAGTATTAGGCTTGGAGTCAACCAGTCAACCAGTCCCTGTGGTGGAGCTTCTGCGCGAGAGTCGCCTTAGCTGCTTTTAATATTGTTGAGACATGTATTGAAATGTTTATTCTCTATGTAATAAGCACAGTGATGGTACTTTTATAAATTTGTCAGCTTATGTGTGTGACATTCCTGGGCGCACATAAGATATTTATACATCCACTTTTGTTCTTAAAAATGGGTGTGACATCTATAGTGTAGACGTGGTGTCTAGACTAGAGGTTACCCGAGGTTGCGCCCAATCCTACGGTTAGTTGTGGTAGCCTAGGGGTCACTATGTAAAAAAGGCTAATAACCGCCGCGCCCGAGAGACGTTGCTAATAATGAGCGTCCCGTGTTGTGACATTACCGACGCAGGGGCCGGGCGGCGTCGATGTAGGCATCGGATGGTCCCTCGGGACCAATATGCGTTTGTAATAGAAGGTCATTACGACGCCGCGTGTTCATGTAACGCGTCTGTTTTCTTAATCCAAACGCGTTTCCGTTGGCTGGTCACGACGCCAGCTGCCTCGCAGACGCTTTTTTGAACCGAAAGTGTGCGAGAATTCAACGTATCTCGAACACAGCGTTTCATCACGGCGCATTTTCGAGACCGATCATTTGTGGATGCAACCCCTAATTCAGGCGCCGTTTTTGCTTACGGACACCTTTTGGCGCCGCCCGTCGCATCCGTTACGGTATTACGGGCGTCGCGTTGATTCCGCGTACTTCGGCGTGGTCGAGAACCGTCCATGTTGCTTGACACCGGCATGCAGATGCGTCGCGGTAACGGCGCTTGGAACATACAAGGGTGCGTAATCGGTCACTTAAATTGAAGTCGCGCGTTTATTTTCGCATCGAGTTGTGTTAGGAGGTGTCCGTACATGTCGCAACCACTACCGACCGCGCGTTTATTTTCGAGATGAGTTGTGTTAGTAGGTGTGCGTACATATCACGGCCACTATCGGACGGCGTTTATTTTCGGAAGAGTTGTGTTAGCGGTGTCCGCGTACATGTCGCAACCACTATCGGCCAGCGTTTATTTTTCGAGACGAGTTGTGTTAGCGGGTGTGCGTACATGTCACACGGCCTTCGACCAACGCTGCGTATAGTTTCGACGAGGTTATGTTATCGATAGTTGCGTACGTGTCACCGACCACTACCGACGCATGCGTATAGTTTCGAGGCGAGATGTGTTAGCGGGTGTGCGTACATGTCGCAACCGCTACCGACGCGCGGTCATTTACGGATGTGTGTTGTCGCCCGGTATGCGGTTGTTTGTTTGGGTATTGCGGACACGTGTCGGTGAACGACGCGCCGCGGTGCGGCGTGCAATCGCCGTCGATGTTACGATCGTCGCGTTGCTTGCCGTAAGAGTCCACGGTGTCTGTGGTGTCCGAAAGCGTTGCGAACACATGTCGGTGAGCGGCGCTTCGGCGGTGCACGCGCTGTATTTGTCTCGAGTCTTCACGATCGCCCGTCACGCTAGAGACGATGGATGTTGACACGCGTCGTACCCGCCCGAATTTGGCGGGCACGCATCCGGTTTTGAGCGGGCCTCCGCCCGCTCCGTGAAACCCGGCCTTCCTTTGGGCCTGAATTTGGACCTGCATGTTAGGCCCGTTCTCTTATGGTACAACGGGCGGCCGTTTTTCCGCTGCGTGAGGTTATAACACTACGGACATATTATTATATATATATAATGTGTTGCCACACACTTCAATACCGTCTCTCTCTCTCGGTTGTGGCGGCACACCGCGAGGGGTGGGGGCGGGGGGGCGAGAGGAGGAGCTCGACACACGGGGCGGCAGCTATATATCTTTGTTGATGATTGATTTCCCCGCTCGCTGCTATATACTTGTATTTGGATCGCCTCCTTAGTGTCCGGTGTACTGCCCGAACCTGCGGCAGACGCGACGAGGCTCCAAGTTGGAAGTTGTTCCTCCCGTTGGATGCGTTGGAGGATCTTACGCTTTCGAGCAGTCCTCCGGCCGCATGCAACACAGAAGCACGTCGTCACGGCATCTAGAGGCGGCATAGTTTCTCGCTTGAATGTAGGCTAGGGTTTTTCCTTACCCCATACATGCTTCCCAAGAAGCAATCTCAACCGTTGAATCCAACCGAGATCAACGGTGCAAAAGCACCGGGCGGCGCTGGTTTGGGCTGCTTTGTTGGGCTCCAAATTCATCCTCCATGTGGAAGGATAGCCCAACAAAAATCTGTTCCTAATCATACACAAACTCACAAAGACGAGACTTTTACGCCTTGCTTCACCGCAAAAATTCAGCATAGGTAGCCTCCGGTTTTGCGGTGCTTGTCCTCGAGTGTGGGGGGAAAAAAAACCTTCCGAATGACCCTTCCATTCCAGTCTTGCTTCATTGCCATGATAAAGCTCAATCCGAACACGCGAGAATGCATTGACAACACTAGCCTTCACACAACCAAAGTAATCGCTACGGATGTTTACAAAAAGAAATCGTTCCAAACTACAAGCGGTCATCCCGACAAAGAAAGTTTCAATAAACTATAAAACTCACTATCAACCGTGCGGCGAGTGCCATAGTAAACAAACAAGCTCGTCATTAGTCTTATGAAGTCGGCATCTTAATTTTTTAAAATATGATAAAAAAAGATGACAAGCTAGACGTTCATGAGTAGAAGTTCCATCCATTGTAAACTCGGACAATGTACAAAATACTAAAACAAAGAGTTTACAAAAATGTTGGTCGTAATGCTCGGTCACACACAACGCATGCTCATAAAGATCAACAATACTCCTATCATGCATATCCCCGATGTGCACAATGTCAAGGTAGAGCCCGCCACAAGGCAAAAATATTACTTTTATGTCCTTGGAAGCCCCGGCCTCTAGTTTTAGTTTAAACTTGTCGCTTCATCCACATATTCGAATTGATTTGGCATGGTCTGTCCGAAATTCTATTGTCTCGAGAACTTTAGGAGATATACAACACATCATCCTACCGATATACAGCATTATTAGCTTTCAAACCAAGTGTGGAATAATAGAACTGCCGAGTAGGGCTCAAATAAAAAATAAAAACTTCGAATGGCCCTTCCATTCCATCTTGCTTCATGCCCATCATAATAAAGCTCAATCCGGGCAGGCGAGAATGCATTGACAACACTAGCGTTCACACAACCAAAGTAATCACTTACACTTGTATATTAATGGAATGGCTAGCACTTACACTAGGTGGATACATCATGGGGAACCATTGGAGTTTATACTATATGAAAATGAGGGCCTTGCCGATGAACCGGACTAGTATCAATGATGATCTTTGCATGAATGTGGATGAAGAAGATGGCCATGATGATGGAATTTATGATATGGTGCACGAGGGAATTGTATACAACAAGATGAAGGTAAAAGAAAAAAGGTCTATGTTTGCAATTATATTGGAAGAGATGAAGCGGCAACTCAAAGACGATAAGGGTGGCATCTCCACGGACGAGCACGAGTTTTTCCTCCGGTTTTTCACCCCGTTTTTTCTCTCGAAAAAAATAGAGTAGCCAATAAGATACGACTATGACAGGGGAGCTGCTAAACCATTACTTCCTAGCAGCTTCATGTGTACAATTTAAAATGACAAACATATCCAAGAGTTTGCTAAACAAGTTTGCCATCCTTGGATTTTTGCAAACGAAAAAAAAAAAACTTGGCTCCAATGAGAAGAGGTAGTTCTTGGGGCGGCCCATCGGTCGTACATGAGAACGTAACCGACGAGAAGAGGTAAAGGAAGGGTGGAAATATAATTTAGTTTCACTCTCGGGGCTCCTGATGCAAGTTTGCTAGAGTGGGAAGTTTGTAGATCCGGGATTGGTTTAGTTAGTGGAAAATGAAATGCGCTTTGGGATTAGATTCGGCGTTTTACGCAACAAGATGTGCCTTCAAACAACGCTAGATCCCGCTTTGTGATTCTTGGGACTCCTCATCCTTTTATAATCTCCTGCGTGGGTCTTTGGGTTTGTACCTACGATCAATCATCGAAAAAAAGGATTTTAAGACGACAAAATTATTGAGCAATGTTGTACAAGCTAGATAGCAAACCATTCAAAAAACCCTTCAAAAAAGGAAGGATAATGCACTTTACAATCTAGATTTTGGTGCTTACCCAAGAAGATATGCTTCCGTGATGGACCCCGAGATCTGCAACCACCAAAAAAGAGAAGAAGATGTGCTTCTCGGCGACGGACCCCAGATCTGCAACCACCAAAAAGAAAAAAAAAAAACTTCGTATTTCTTTGTTTCTAGAACCACATGAAAAATCATATCTAGTTGCGTGGATGTGATTAAGAGGTGCACCCGGGATGGAGACGAAGGCGAGGCAGTCCCTCGTGGTCGGACCGCTCTCTACTCTTGTTTGCTTGAGATGAGTTTGGAAAGTCGGGGCCGGAGAAGAGGTGAGAAGAGTACACTAACTACTAGTACAAAGTAGGTGTAGTATGGGAGAAGGAACAAGGAAGAGACGAGAGAGTGAGAGATCTGCGAGAAAAACTGCCATAGTAGCACTATAAAGGAATCCGAGGTGGCAACGTAGAGTGTTCGATCTGCGGACACCATGGTCCCACGGTTAATGTAAAAGGGCGGCGTAACTTGTGTGCTATTTCAAAATTTCAAACATTGTTTGGAGTAATAGGACTATGGGAGAATTAGGAATTTGGCCCCTGAAAAAAAGTTTGTCCTACTCTATCCCAACTACCATCGTTTGGGCCCGCTTGTAATTTTATCTAAATATATCCATGTGATATCTTGTTTTGAAGAATTAATTGAAACAAATTTAATGGTGTAATCAAAATTTAATGCTTGGTCACACACGTAAAAGTACTCCTATCATGCATATCCCCGATGTGCACAAGGTCAAGGTAGAGACCGGCACAAGACAAAAATGTTGCTTTTATGTCCTTAGAAGCGGCGAACATTAGTTTCGGTTTAAGCTAGTGTGCATCCACATATTCAAAATCGCATTTGGCACGCCTGTCCGAAATTCTATTTTCTCGAGAACTTTGGCGTTTGTAATAAAGAAGTTGACAAATTCCACATCTCTCTTCCCCTGCCCTTGTAATCTAACGATTACCGGTTTCTTAAGGTGGCTTTGAAGACAATCAAGATATATGTTTTTCGTATCGGTATTTTTAAAATCTCGGCGGTCACCGATAAACGAGAATATCGGATATATCGGAAATTTATCGGCGATACAAAAAAACTTTCGGACCAAATTTATAAAAAATATTTATTTTGTTTAAAAAATCATGTACATCTATTCTATACCATTTTAGATAAAAAAACAAATGTAATTGCAAAAAGTACCAACTCAATGTGACTGAGCAAGAATAGCACCTTCAAAGACACGACTTCAAATAATATAGGTGCACTAGTCCACAACATAATTCAAGTCCCAAATATTAGTCCAAATATTACAAAAAGATAGTCTAAAACATCACCACTAGTCCACAACATAGCGAGAATCGGTAGAGGTCCACGGTTCCAAACATGCATAAAACTAGGATAGTACAGTCCTAGATATTACAAATTCCACAAAGTAGTGCCAAATATTACATAATATTAGTGCACAATCCAAAATACAACAAGTTGCACATGGCAAAATGAGTCCATATCGCACGGTACATTCATGTCAAATCACCGCATTTTAGCAAACAATATGTTAGAATTCATACACTAAAAAGGCCAAGTCGACATTTCAGCTACCAAAGTTAGTCAATTGCATGCTAGAAGTGGAAGAAACGCACCTCACCTCTTCACTAGTACAAGTTCTTAACGGGGACTTTCTTCATCCTTTTCGATCTTGGGCGAAGAGGGGAGGAGGTTGGTCGTACATTTGTCATTGCCTTGCTCTTATGGCCGGCGGTGTCACCTCTACTACCGGTGTCATCAACCGGGTCAACCACAATGCCACTTTGCCCGAAGCCACACTCTTGCGTTTAGCACTAGCGAAAGCACGAGCTCCATCACCAACCATTGTACTAGTAACAAATTAAAAAGTCATGAATTAGCATAGGGCACCAAATTATCTGTGTCACTCTCAAAGTTTTCAAGTGGAGCATGGACCAAATTATTCTGGCTGTAATGAATTAGCATAGGGCCACTAATCGTTTGAAATTCATATTCATTCATATAGCAATAAAAGTACCGATTAAAAACCCCAAGGAGAAGTGCCTAGGCAATAAGTTACATGTGGATTATGTAGCGAAAGCAGTCTTTCTATGTGATGCAAAACAAATCGTAGCGCCTTGGAGCCAAAGCTCCGCCATCGCTAGCAAACAAAGCTCCAAAGTGTACACATCCACATATAGCTAAATAGTTAGCCAACAATCACAACCATTTTTAATTTTCCTAAATCAAACTAATGAGATGTCATCACCGTATGCAAGCTAGAAGTGTTGCCTTCATATATATCGGCGACTTTTGCATCATCAATCAATATGCTTACACAAGTAGCATGCATATGTATGTTGGCCATTAAAAGGATCGATAGCATGCAAGACATCTGAATTTGAGGATCCCTATGACTCAATCAATATGCTACCACAAAGTAGCATCAATATAACACACACACATCTCAATTTGAGGATCCCTACGACTCTACACACATCTAAGATTGAGGATGCAAACCTTCGGGATGGTTGGATGCCGGCAAGTGCGGGGATGGAGCCGCCGCGGCGTTGGGCAACCAACGACGTCTGCGATTGGAGCCGATGGGCGGGGCGGCGCCTCTGCCGGCCGAGCAACGGGAGGGCACCACCTCGGCGCCGCGGCGGGTCTTTGCCGGACGGGGGCCGGCATCGAGTGGGGGACGGGCTGCCGGTGTTGTGCGTCGTCGAGCGTGGACGGAGAGCCGGGCGGGACGAGCCGTCGGGCAGCGTCGGCGGAGGGGACGGGAGCTGGGGCGGCGCGACGAGCTGGGCGCGCGCCGAGCGGGGCTGGCCGCCGGTGCGCCGCGTGGAGCGGGCGGGGCCGCCGGAGCCGCTGTCCCGCGTCCGTCGGAGCGCGGCGGCGCTGTGCTCTATTCTCTCTCTTTTTTATAGAAGGTGGCGGCTGGTTGGGAGTGAATGAGTGAGCTTCTAGGTTAGTCGGGGCTTTTATTTGGTGGCAACAATGTTGGCGGGCTTCTACAATATTTGGGCCCAAATTTTGGGCGCCCACAGTTTCAAAATTCCAAAATTTTTAGGCGGTAGGAGCAATATACCGGGACCCTAGCAATGAGACGCGATATTTCTGAAATTACGGAAATTTCGGCCCTAATTTTTTTCGATGCTTCACCCTTTTGACACGGCCTTCAAAGATACCGCAAATGAAACAAACAAAAAAGTCTGAGCTGAACACCTACAAAACGTAGTGACAACGATTGCACAATTTGACTAAATGAACTTTCATTCGGACATAATTCGGATTACACATAAAAAATTCAATTCATAAATATCAAGAAATATCACCTACATTTGAGCGTGTTAAAAAATCTCTTCAAGCAATATAAGCTAGAAACTAAAATGTGGAATGTAAGGTACATATAAATTTTTGATCCAAATGTTAGTTACCTTCACATAGAGCTTTTGGAGGGCGGGGAAACATTTCGAAGACTAACAACATCATTAATGTCGGGAGATGGCATGCACACAACCAAAACTTTAATAGTAGTTCCCATCGAGATGACATTGCCGGGAGCGCAACTCCGCCGTGCCGCCATGGTCGCCGGCGAGCATCTCATCGCTAACCCTCGGCGAGCTCTCATCTAAATTTCTAATAATTATATTACAGCTCAACAGAGGGAAATAAACACATGTTGCAAACTAAAGCAGAACCGATGTTTACACAACAATATGACAACGAAAACCAAATAAAGCTAGTTTAGGGACATGTTGCACATCCTCATGAAGGCGTATACCGCTAAGCTGCTCAATTTGAACGGCAAGAGTATGAACTCAAAACAGAGGCGGCACCAAGCGGAACAAGACGGGACGACGCCGCCCTCACCCTCGTGGGTCATGCATTCTTCCGCCGCATACGACGTGGGAGTCGCCGACGCCAGCAGCTCTACACCGTTGAAGCAGGTAGGGACATGAATCAAGGTTGGGTTGAGGCACACAACCGCGTTGAGGTCCGCCTGGGCCAAAATACGGGCTTTCGGCAGGAGATGGTTCGCCCACCGCCGTCGGGTTCTTGCGGGTCGCCGCTGATTCCATGGAGCGGCGCCAGCGCTTCTTGGTCCAAGGGGTTCCGGCCGCATGGCGGATCGCCAAGAAGTAAGCCGCGCCGGAGTCCCCAACATCAGCGGCTCTCCTGAGGAGCTCCGGCCCCTTGGGATCCCATGGCGCCGCCGTCATCTTCACCATCCCCTCATAGCATATGGCCTCCGGATGCTCGGCCTTGAGGAAGCGCCCGCCGCGAGCTCCCAGGGAACTCTTTGTTTCGGCGGGGGCGGCGCAGCGATCGAATCTGGCGGAGCGATCATTGACATCTATTATAGCATAATATTAATAGTCAACTAAACACAAAATAAGGGCACAAAATGAATATCAACAAAGACTAGGGGCTTGACTAACATAGTTCTACAAGTTTTGGTGATTTGTATATTTTCAGGGACTAAACAGGAAAAGCCTAGAGTTTGCAAAACATATGAAGCATAAACATGTTACAAATATATTCCAAGATAGCACCATTGCAAAGAGCTCGTCGAGACGATCGAAATGGATATATTGTTTGCTATATTTAGAGTTCAGAATCAAAAGATATCAGCTTGCAGAGCAGAGTTCACTAAAACGGTCATAACTTTCACATCCGGACTCCGTTTCCTACAAAATACCGGTCATTATGAAGCTATCGACGAGATCTATGCACCTACAAAATTTGAACTCATTGTGCCACAAGGGCCTGGCGGCCACCAGGAGTTGGAGCCCAATCCAGGCCCACTTTGGAGGTCGGTTTGTAACCGACTTTGAGGTTGTATCTACACCGTTGCCATGGTCGGTTTGATCCAAGGGCTATCGTTCATCGCCAAGGGCTATATAAGAAGACCCCCTAACCCCAGGGCTAAACCCTAATTCATTCTATCTCATTCTATTCATTATCTCTCAGTTGTAGAGGTGTCCCAATGTAAGGATAACCTCTCTCTGGGATTAGTGAATTAAAAGTAGATTAGAAGTAGATTAGTTATGTAATTAGAAGTAGATTAGCCATGTAATTAGAACTAGATTAGATCTAGATTAGATCTAATCAAGAGTAAAGGAGAGTGGAGCTATGCTCTTGTTCGGAGATGTCTACTGAGTTTGGTATGCCTTATATCCTTTCTTTGTAAGACTTATGATTCATATATTTATCTTCTCTATTTACTTCCATGTTTTACATATATGGTTAAGTATAGTTGTTATGCTATTACATGGGATCTCCGCTCGTATTGAGGACTCTAGTTATTCGCGGTAGCTAGAGTAGTAATCGATAGTATAGACTTGGTGTCTAGGCTATAGGTTACCTGAGATTGCACCCAACCCCACGGATAGTTTGTGGTAGCCCTGTGTGGTGACAGCCACGACGGTAACGTATTCCAAAGACGTTCGGGTTGGTGTTTGTAGGACCGTGTCGGAGCTTCCTAGCCCCCTTCTCATCTCTTTTTTCGTGGCTAGTGTTCGATGTCCCAAGTGTTATGGTGTAATTGCTATCACAGAACCTAAGTAATAGAGAAGTATCCAGGAACCTTGATCTCTCCCTTTGACCTCTAGATTAGTTTAGTTATTCTTTGATATCTTAGGTAGGTTATTATTTTATGCTTTGATATTTACTTATCCTTTAACAATTACCTCCTCACTATAGTCTAGTGGTTTGCTAAGTTAGTGGATACATGATTGTGACTTATTAGAATTCTTTAGCCTAAGCTTCCTTGTGGATACGATACTCTAGAATACTCATCCTAGGGAAAAGCTACAATGGTAGGTGTTCTGTGCGCTTGCAGAATCCTTCATATTCTTTTAGCACTTAACAAATGCCAACAAGCTTTTTGGCGCCGTTGCCGGGGAAGCAATTGGCCTAAAGATTCTAATAATGATCTTGATGTCTGCTAATTTAGTGTATCACTAGCTTTAGTAGGATTACCTTTGTTCTGTTGAGTTGTGGAATAGACAGGACAAAAGATGTCGTTGCGACCTTCCGACAAGATTCCACAAGAAAAGAAAAGAAGAAAGATTGAAGAACCCATGGTGCCTGATCATTCAAGATTCATCACCATTGGAACCCTGCTATCTCAAGGTATGTATTTAAATATATATTATTCTAACCATGTATAGATTGAAGAAGAAGTTGCCGTCACAAGAATTCAATGAACACATCTCAAGTGACGTACATAGAAGTTGCACATCGTGGTAAGTATGATCAATAAAGGTGAGATAGTCTTGCTCATGGACTATAAATTGATTGAGTAGTTAACATTTAATTTCTTACATTGCATTGCATGTCTACTTGATCAACTCATGCATTCACTCCGCTTAGTTTATGTTTTTACTTAGTAGATCCATTGCATGTTTAGTTCCTTGCATCCATCCATGTTTGCATCTAAAAAGAAAAAAAATCTCACCATGATCATGCTCTTTCATCTCTAGTTGGAGTAAATCTCTTTAGTGTTTTCATGCTACCTTCGTTTGCTAAAGCATGTTTTTGGTTTGGAAGTCTTTGGACACACTTCTAAAGGTTTTTAAATTAAGCGTGGTGCTTAGGTTAAAATGCCTTCCTTAATTAAATTAGACACGGAGTCTAGTTTGGTTATTGAACTAAGAATTGCTTGCGTAGACATTGGTTATTTTGTTGGACTAACCCCTACAGAAAAACTCTCAAATCCAATTCGGGTAAGTCAAGAGATGAACTCGGATCGAGAGATGAAGCAAGGTATATGATGAACTCCAACCTTGTGCAAAAGACACGGCTCATTCATTATTGATGAAAGAATTGTAAGTATCAAATATCATTCACTCTGTCTTTTGCCACAAGTTACGTTTGCCTTGATCCACATGCTAGAGTGCAGCCTAAATAAAATGAGTTATAAGACACGAAAAAAATCAAATGCATAAAGAATAATCAAATAACCATCTTTTTTTAGCATAGATGAGATCTTATGAACTCGGACAACAACCCTTGCTTCAACCATATGTTGTATATTCCCTCGGGTATGTGTCCACTAATATTTTGTAGGAAAGGATTTGTGCTATGTCCATTCAATGAATAAGAGTGTCATACAACACGATCTAGAAGAAGTAATCACTCTAAAGAAGTGGATGGACAAAGCAATGGGCTACAAGAACATCAAAGACAAGTAAGTATAAAACACATATTTATATACAACTTTTGTCTTATGTTCTAAAGAAATAAAAATAATATATATATCTGAGCACATGAAGGCTCATGGTAAAAGAAACATGTTCCTAGGACAAGTTCCCTTCGGGTATTCTTGGTCACTAAACTTGCGAGGAACAAAGGATGAACAACATCTAAGGACATGGTGATTGCAACACACGATTAGGGTCGGTCCAAGCATTCACACTTGAAGTGCCGAGTGACGGGAAGGCTCAAGCGTGGGGGGAGGAAGGTCGACTCCTCTAAAGATCATCCGACATTACTCTTCCTCTACTCAAGCTCCGATCACTCGACATGCTTGGTTTGCAATCCCTCTACTCACTATTACTTTGTCTCTCTAAGTTTGTTTGGTTAACAAATGTCATTCATCAAAATCAAACTTAAGGTATAATAAAATTTCCAACTAGAGAGAAAGTAATGGTGAGCATATAAAATATCCAATCAAAACTTCTTCCGCATAAAAGCAACCTTAAGCTCCATGACAGTTCTACCCTTGTTTACAATTACTTGTATTCCTTCGGGTATCTGTTGTCAACTAATATTACAGAATAAAATCATGAGAGGAGCAAAAGCGGTTCGAGTACAATTTAAAGACAAGAAAGAAAGGACGATGCAATAAAGGAGACAAGTGAAGAACAAGATACACAAGAGGCCAAATAAGGAAAGTTTCAAGCAGATGGAAAGATCCACCATGAGGTGTTACGGTGCCAGCATGCTCTAACAATTAAGGTAACATCTTGAGGTAAGTTGTCAATAAATAAGCTTTCCCTCAACTATGGCGTGTTTATAAACAAATAGCCAAACATGTTAGAGCAACACCTTTGTTTGATCCAACTTCATTAGCTCAACATGTTTCTTTAGTTGTTCCTACCACCACTCTCTTGATCTCTTGGTCCTAATCTTGTAAGCTAGAATATTGCTTACCTTGTTTTGGAAGAACATAATCATAATCATGCCTTTGGTGTTTAGATAAGAAAACCCTCCAAGAGTCAACGAGCTTGTTCCGATCTGTCGAAAGTTTTAATCACAAACAATCATGCTCAATCTTCTGATCTTGTCACCCAAGTTAGGTTTAAGCAAAGCATATAAGAATCAACTCTATCTTGTTTGTTGTGCCTATGGTTAGAGAAGAATAAATGAAGTTTTGGTTTTGTTGGTGTTTTTCCCACCAACAGAACCCATGCACTTGATCTCTACCTTGATTTTGCAAGTAGGACACACTTTGAGCAAAAAGATGGAGGAGTCTATCGGTTTCTCCAAAATTCAACAAGTAAATGTCTTACAAGCATGCACACTAAACAAGAAGCTGTTTTACGCTTCACTCCAACTCATAAGACCAGCTAAGAACATGGGTGACATCGCCCTTCACCATCTCAAGGGGCATAACCGTCAAGATCGGATAATACACTCAAGGAAACGACAAGGTAAGAAGTCTCGTTCAGAGGACTTAAAACACTGAACCCTTGCCGAAAAAGGTAAGATCGGTAGTTATCCATATTTATTTCCTCGCATTGCATAATCATTTTCCTTTAGCATATTTATTTTACTAACCTTGCATTTGAAAAGAAAAATAAATATTTGTTTATTGCATATACATTGAAAAACTTTAAGCCCCATGTGAGTAATTTTGTGGTGTGTAACAACCCACAAGGATATTTACTTGTGGTGGCATAAAAATAAAAAATAAATATGCATGCATCATCATTCTTTATTTTGCATAGAAAATCCAAAAATATTAATCTTCTTCTGAACTATTGTCTTAAAGGAATTATCATAATCTTTGGCAACAAGAAGCTAAGTGGCTAAAGACCACTAACGCTTAACTAGTTCCACTAGCTTTGTTGTCTATTTGAGTTTAGCAGGATCCCAAGGAAGAGAGACATGACACACATGGTGTCCAAATAAGTTAAAGAAGATCAATTAGCCACCATCACTATCTACCTCTACTTCCAACCATCAAGAACATCGAAGACTATGTCAACATCCAACTTAGGGGAGTGCAACCCCATGTATCCGAATAAGTATCCCTTTATCTTATTTACTTTTAGCTAGATTTGTTTGCTTTATTAGAAAGAAATAAAAAAGATACATAACTAAGGAAACCAATTAAATAGAGTCTATCTAGTCTTTAATAAAGAGTCTTTATTAGAGTGTGGTAATAAAATAAACTCAAGATAATCTCTAGCCCCTGAGATGATGAATAGTTGCTCCATCGTAATTGCTTTCAAGTACCTACCTTTCAAGCTTAATTTCTCTCGAGCTTTTAATGCAACTGCTTTGACTTGAGATTTGCTCTCGAACACGAAACCTCGTGGGTAGCAAATGCTTGCTCAAGTCTAGGTAATTGATGGATATGATATATGAGAGCCCGACTACTATTTATCTTACTCCTAGTGATACTAGATTTCTGGAAATTTATCTTTTAAAAATTAAAGTGCACATGATAAGTTCCTGTGTGACAAGAGTGTTGAACCTCCTACCACAGCCATATATACATGCTCCCTAGATTAGGAAAACCCTTTAACATATATATAGGCTGCTTGCTTTGCATTGAGTTTGTTCAATCTTTGTCGACCCTTAGAAACTTGTCATGGTGATCATTCACACTCCACTCCACTACACTCTACTCCACTTGCATTTATGCTACTTCTACCCTGGAAGTACGCATCTACAAAGCATCCACCAAATATTCACTAAAAATGTTCTATTCCTATCCTAGGAGAGAGCAACCAAAAATATTCCCCACACATATCCACTTAGCCAACATCTCATAAAGCTCCTTTATCCCAGTTTCTATCTCTCTACAAGTTTATTGTAAAAAGAGGCTTGGGTTGTATAGTCGAAAAAAAAGAGAGAAAAGAAAGGGGAGATGAAAAATGGACAAGTGTCCTACGGACGAGTAGAGCCTACCTCCCTAAGAAAAAGAAAGAATAAAAGGAGAGTTAAAAAATGGACAAGTGTCCAATAATAAAACAATGGGTACTTAGATGCTCGCCTCTCCATAAAAATATATATATAGAAAAAGAAAGAAAGAAAAAAATATATATATAGAAAGAGTATACAGCCCGGGTTCTCCCAAATTCAGATTCCAAAGAGAGATGAATTCCTCAAGGAGCAAAAAGTAGAATTAGGTTTTCCCCTCACTTTGCACACACCTCATTCATTCCATACACCTTACTATATTCCCTACCATATCCACTATATTCTTTCCACCATACACATGCACCACTTGATCGGTGTGACTCATGACTTTGGATCCATTGCTTGAATTTACAATATATGCTTAGTAAGTAAATTTAGTTTCTCCCACCTATGAGCTCCAGATATAAACCTTAGATATAGGGTGAGAGAGAAGAAGGCATAGTGTCCCTCTTGCCTTATTCAAAAAATACCACATATTATGAGAGAAAGACAACACAACATTATTGCCTAAGTGAGGATCCACAAATACCACAAATGAGAGATTTGAGAGAGTCATACAAAAGGAACTTTGAGTTTTATTTTGAAAACTTACAAAAACTCTAGAATGAAGGTTGAACAAAGAGTTTGAGACATGGTGCTTGACTTGATTGTTCTATCTTTCAATTGCCCAAGATCCTAAGAAAAGGCTATAAGCTCCATGGTTAAAGGTAATATGGGTAAGTTGAAGGTTGAAAAAGTTTTTTTTCTAACATAGAGGAGAAATTTTGTTTGAGAGCATATGTACTTTTGAGGCGTGAAAGCGTTGTAGCAACTCCTGATCCATTGCTAAGTTTGGCATTACTAGGGACTAGCAAAGGGTAAGCTTGGGGAACTTGTTGACACCTGTTATAGCATAATATTAATAGTCAACTAAACATAAAATAAGGGCACAAAATGAATATCAACATAGACTAGGGGCTTGACTAACATAGTTCCACAAGTTTTGGTGATTTGTATATTTTCGAGGGGACTAAACAGGAAAAGCCTAGAGTTTGCAAAACATATGAAGCATAAACATGTTACAAATATATTCCAAGATAGCACCATTGCAAAGAGCTCATCCGATGATCGAAACGGATATATTGTTTGCTATATTCGAGTTCGAATCAAAAGATATCGATTGCAGAGGCGAGTTCACTAAAACGGTCATAACTTTCTCATCCTGGACTCCGTTTCGTACAAAATACCAGTCATTACGAAGCTATTGACGAGATCTACGCACCTACAAAACTTGAACTCGTTGTGCCACAAGGTCCTGGCAGCCGCCAGGCCAATTCACGGCGGCCGCCAGGAGTTGGAGCCCAATCCAGGCCCACTTTGGAGGTCGGTTTGTAACCGACTTTGAGGTTGTATCTACACCGTTGCCAAGGTCGGTTTGATCCAAGGGCTATCGTTCATCGCCAAGGGCTATATAAGAGGACCCCCTGACCCCGTGGCTAAACCCTAATTCATTCTATCTCATTCTATTCATTATCTCTCGGTTGTAGAGGTGTCCCAATGTAAGGATAACCTCTCTCTGGGATTAGTGAATTAGAAGTAGATTAGAAGTAGATTAGTTATGTAATTAGAAGTAGATTAGCCATGTAATTAGAACTAGATTAGATCTAGATTAGATCTAATCTAGATCTAATCAAGAGTAAAGGAGAGTGGAGCTATGCTCTTATTCTGGAGATGTCTATAGAGTTTGGTATGTCTTATATCCTTTCTTTGTAAGACTTTTGATTCATATATTTATCTTCTCTATTTACTTCCATGTTTATATATATGGTTAAGTATAGTTGTTATGCTATTGCATGGGATCTCCGCTTGTATTGAGGACTCTAGTTATTTACGGTAGCTAGAGTAGTAATCGATAGTATAGACTTGGTGTCTAGGCTATAGGTTACCTAAGATTGCACCCAACCCCACGGATAGTTTGTGGTAGCCCTGTGTGGTGACGACCGGCGGCCCGGCGTATTCCAAAGACGTTCGGGTTGGTGTTTGTAGGACCGTAGTCGAGCTTCCTAGCCCCCTTCTCATCTCTTTACGTGGCTAGTGTTACGATGTCCCGAAGTGTTATGGTGTAATTGCTATCCACGGAACCTAAGTAATAGAGAAGTATCCGGAACCTTGATCTCTCCCTTTGACCTCTTGATTAGTTTAGTTATTCTTTGATATCTTAGGTAGGTTATTATTTTATGCTTTGATATTTACTTATCCTTTAACAATTACCTCCTCACTATAGTCTAGTGGTTTGCTAAGTTAGTGGATACATGATTGTGACTTATTAGAATTCTTTAGCCTAAGCTTCCTTGTGGATACGATACTCTAGAATACTCATCCTAGGGAAAAGCTACAATGGTAGGTGTTACGTGGCGCTTTGCAAAATCCTTCATATTCTTTTAGCACTTAACAAATGCCAACAAATGACATGAGCCGCATCGCCTCCTTGGTGTCGATTGTATGCGCGAAACTTGCCGCAGACGCCGACGAAGCTCCATGTACATTGCATCGACAACTTGTTCCTTCTGGCTGGAGGCGGCGGAGGATCTCCTCGGCGGGTCCTCCTGCGTGCAACAACAAGCTGCGTCGTCACAGGATCGCCCCCATCGTCGCTTCTTCTCCTTCATCGCCTTGGGGGGTGGGGTAGGGGGTGAGGTGGCGAGGGCGAGGGCGAGAAGGAGCGGCGGCGGTGCGCGCGTTGTGGGGATAACGAGGAGGAAAGTAGAGTGGAGAGGAGTGAGTAGTACTACTAGTGAAGACAAGTCTTGACGGGGGGTTAGACATCGGACATGATGGCCCTAGGGCACCTACTAGTATTTTATATTTCACCGCACTTGGAGTGTTGGTTATCGAAAGAACACAAAACTGTCTCCACTCCTTCAAGATCTACCATGGCGGACAATAATGTGAAAGGTCCTAATGGCTAGAGGGGGGTGAATAGCCTATTAAAAATTTCCTTCAACAACACTATGCAAACCGGTTAGATAACAAGACGGCGTAGCAATTTAAGCAATGCTTCAACTAGCTATGCAAGCCACAAGTCAAATCTATTGTCTCTAATTCCACTCAAAGACTAGGTTGCTAATTTACTCCTAGGTGAACAAAGCAAACTAGCTAAGGCTACAACTAGGAGCTAACAAGGCTAAGCTAACTAAGCAAGCTACTCAACTAACAAGCTAAGCACCCTAACAAGATAAGCTACTAAAGTAATGCAAGAGAGTGCTTAGGATACAATACCACCGTTGTCGAGTAGAGGTTGTGGCCAATCACCGTGTACAAGAAATCTCCAACGAGCAAGAACAATGACACGATGATTTTTCACCGAGGTTCACATGCTTGCCGGCACGCTAGTCCCCGTTGTGGCGACACACTCACTTGACGGTTGCTAAGCTTAATGGCCAATGCCAAATCCCTGGTGGGAGCTCAAGCAAACGATCACAAGAGAGGGTCCAACAAGCCACGAGCAATCCACTAGTGACGCCTTTCGCGAACCTCCCGCGGGGTAAGGCTCAACCCCTCACAATCACCACCGGTGTGGCCTCGAACAAGCTCCACTTGAGCTCAACACCGCCTCTTGCTCCAAGCCGCTAGGGAACCGGGCAAATTCCCAAGAAAACAAGAATCCAGCGGCTTCTCCAAGGATGAAGTGCCTCTAGATGCAACCGATGATGCAATGCACTTCTATCACTCTCAATCTCACCAAGAATTCGAGTTATGGAAGGAGAGATGAGTAGAGAGGAGTATCAAATGCTCACTAGCAAGTTGGAAGCTTCAAATGTGCAAGAGAGAGCCTAAGGAACCAGCCAACCAAGTATATATATGGCTCCTCTCGAAATGGAGCCGTTGCTCCAAAAAATTTGCTCTCTGCGGGTTGACCGGACGCACCGACCGGAACCACCAGCGGGTCCTGGCGGCGAGTCCGGTCGCGGCGTCGATCACAATAGACAAGCTTCGGGCCCACTGCTGGCACCCTCCTCCATGCGTCCGGTCAGGGAGTCCGGTCGACCACCGGAAGCTTCCGGTCCTGCGTCCTATCCTGCGTCCGGCCAAAACCGGCTGCGGGGGCTCTCCAGACGACGCACCCACCGGAGCACCGGTGCATCGCGTCCGGTCACTTTGCCGGCGTCCGTCGCCGCCTCAAAACAATTGCATCTTCTTCTTTTTCTTTGCTCTTTGCTTCAAACTTGCTTAGCCTCTTGCCATAGGTTGCCAACACGTCCAAGATGACCACGTTATCACCAATGTTAGCACATCGAGATGTTAGGCAAGATCGAAGTTAGTGCTCTCATGTCCTAAATGCAATATGCAAGTCAATTGGACCTAGAAGCACATCACCAAAGGATTATCGCGGCATCCCCTCTTGATAGTCGGCTATCTATCCTATAATGTGATCACACGCTCTATCGCGTGTCTTGATCACCGAAAAAGGAAAACCCTATCAAGATACCTTTGCCTTGATCTCTCGGGTTCCTCTCAAGCCGATCACCGAGCTTGACGATCCATCATGTCCACCATCATTGTCCATGTTCATGATCATCATGCTCCTTGTCATCCACCTAATCCTTTCTTAAGTCACACACTTAGAGTAAAGGATTAGTCCACAAGTGTGTCATCAATTTCCAAAACCAAACATGAGATTTCAATCTCCCCCTTTTTGGTAATTGATGACAACCAAACTCACAAAGATATGAAATAAAATTCAATTGAACTTGAATTGCTTGCCCATAGAGTTTTGATCATGAATCAAGGATTGGACAAACATTTCACGGTTCGGTTTTGGTAGTAGTAGCTCCCCCTACATATGTGCTTCCATGTGTTTGGATCAAGTTGGCACATATGTATGGATAGAAATCTTGAGGAGAGATACTAATACCAAAAGAGATGCTAAGGTTCTAGAATTTGGACCTTTGAAGCGTGAAACCATCGGAGTCTTTAGCATCATGTATCTAGACATTCATCAAAAACTCAACATACCCCATGAGATCAACATTATAGGCTAAAATGTGAGCTTTGTTTAGATACATCCTATGCATGCTAGTTGGTCAATACACCAATCAATTTTCAAAAACTAGCATACCCAAGCAATCATGTATATTGAATTTAGATTGCCAATGCAACATCACATTATGATCAAGCACATACAAATGCACAAATAGTCTATGAGCTTGCTCCCCCTATTTGTGTGATCCTTTCCAACATCTTTGTGACTTATTTCTCCCCCTTTGTCAACAATCACCAAAAAGGTGTAAATGAGAGAAATCAAGTCAATCAAAGTACCACTGGTGGTCTCATCTAGATCACTTGCCTTTCCATGTATTCAAGTTTGAACCAAGGACAAGCCTTTTCACACCTCATATACATAAGGGTTATCTTGCACCATGTTAGAATACACATCAATAGCGCATTTTCTATAGTTGACACTAGGATTGCAAGCACATAAACATGTCATATGCCACCACTAGTTCATAGAACCAATCAAAACAATAGTGGTGCCACACATACATTGAAAACATTTTGTTTTCCATGAATGAGCCTAGTAAGCATGCATGATGTCTAGATGCACTAACAAGTCCTTAGCAATATATGAATGCCATGACAACCAATTTTTTACCTTGGGGTTTGTCGAAGGAGAGGCATGTCATATAAGTGGGGTGCATCAACTCAAGTTGGAGAAGTCAATGATGTTCAATTCTCCCTTTAGCATGCAAAACCTTTTCTCATCAAGTGGCTTGGTGAATATGTCGGCTAGTTGATCTTCGGTGCCAATGCCCATGATACAAATGTCACCCTTTTGTTGATGATCTCTTATGAAGTGATGCCTTATATCAATGTGCTTTGTTCTTGGATGTTGAACCGGATTTTGGGTCATCTTCCTTGCACTTTCATTGTCACAATACAATGGGACTTTGTCAAATTGGAATCCAAAATCCTTCAATGTTGACCTCATCCAAAGCAATTGAGTGCAACAACTTCCCGCACTAATGTATTCGGCCGGTTGAAAGAGCAACACTATTTTGCTTCTTTGAAGACCATGATACTAGCGACCTTCCAAGGAATTGACATGTGCCACTTGTGCTCATTCTATTGATCTTGCACCCTCCATAATCGGAATCCGAATATCCAATCAAATCAAACTTGGATCCCTTTGGATACCATAGTCTAACATCTTGTGTGCCCTTCAAGTACCTCACAATTCTTTTGGTTGCCTTGAGGTGACTTTCTCTTGGATCGGATTGATATCTAGCACAAATGCCCACACTAAATGCTATGTCCGGTCTTGATGCGGTTGCATAGAGCAAACTACCAATCATAGACCTATACTTCTTTTGTTCAACCATGTTGCCACTTGGATCGGGGTCTAGGCTTCCATTGGTTGCCATTGGTGTGGACATCGACTTGGCATCTTGTAGATCAAACTTCTTGATCATGTCTTTGATATACTTGCCTTGACTAATGAATGTGCCATTCTTCAATTGCTTGATTTGGAGTCCAAGAAAGAATGTGAGCTCTCCAAGCATTGACATCTCAAACTCATTGGCCATCATCTTTGCAAACTCTTCACAAAACTCTTGGTTGGTTGACCCAAAGATAATGTCATCAACATATATTTGCAACACAAACAAGTCCTTGCCAATCTTCTTGGTGAAGAGTGTGGTGTCCACCTTGCCCATCTTGAACCCTTTAGAGAGGAGAAAAATCTCTCAACCTCTCATACCATGCTCTTGGTGCTTGCTTCAAGCCATACAAAGCCTTCTTCAACTTGTAGACATGGTTGGGATACTTCTCATCTTCAAAGCCCGGGGTTGTTCCACATACACCAACTCATTGATGAAGCCATTCAAGAATGCACTTTTCACATCCATTTGATAGAGCTTGATGTCATGAGCACATGCATAAGCAAGCAAGATTCTAATTGCTTCAAGTCTAGCAACCGGTGCATAGGTCTCTCAAAGTCAAGACCCTCTACTTTAGTGTACCCTTGAGCTACTAGCCTTGCCTTGTTTCTCACTACAATTCCATCTTGATCTTGCTTGTTCTTGAAGACCCACTTGGTTCCAATCACATTATAGTCCTTAGGCCTTTCCACCAATTCCCAAACGTCATTTCTCTTGAAGTTGTTCAACTCTTCATGCATGGCATTGATCCAATCTTCCTTCTTTAGTGCATTTTCAATGTTTTTCGGTTCTTCTTGTGCTACAAAGGCATGGTGAGCACAAAAAGATGCTAATCTTCTTCTAGTAACCACTCCACTATTGATGTCCCCGACAATTTGATCAATGGGATGGTCTCTTGCAATGTTAGATGGTTTGCATCACTTGCACTTGATGACTAGGATGAGTGGATGGACTAGCTTGTTGCTCTTGATCTTGATCTTCATCTTGAGTGCCACTAGTGCTAGCTTCATTTGTACCAATCTCAACCATAGTGGTGGGCAATGGAGTGTCATCATCATCATCAATTTTCCTTGGCCGAATGTCACCAATATCCATTGTCCTCATTGCATTCTCCAAGTTGGAACCACTCACATCATCATGATTTTCAACTTCATTCTGAGAGCCTTGGGTTTCATCAAATTCAACATCATGGACTTCTTCAAGTTTGCCACTTCCCAAGTTTCAAACTCTATAAGCTTTGCTTGTGGTTGAATATCCAACTAGGAACCCTTCATCACACTTCTTGTCAAACTTGCCCAATCTTGTGCCTTTCTTGAGAATGTAGCATTTGCATCCAAAGACTCTAAAGTAACCAATGTTGGGTTTCCTTCCATTTAGCAACTCATAAGGTGTCTTGCCAAGCATCCCATGACAATAGAGTCGGTTGCTACAATAGCAAGCCGTGTTGATTGCTTCGGCCCAAAAGGAATGGCTAACATTGTATTCACTAAGCATTGATCTTGCCATTTTAATCAAGGTTCTATTCTTCCTCTCAACTACACCATTGGATTGAGGAGTGTAGGTTGGTGAGAATTGATGTCCAATTCCAAGCTCATCACACAACTCTTCAATTCTTGTGTTCTTGAATTCACTTCCATTGTCACTCCTAATCTTCTTGATGGATGTCTCAAATTCATTTTGCACCCTCTTGACAAATGTCTTGAATAGCTCAAACACATCATTCTTGTCATGCAAAAAGAACACCCATGTATATCTTGTGTAGTCATCAACTATGACAAAACCATACTTGTTGCCACCAATGCTAGAGTATGATGTTGGCCCAAACAAGTCCATATGTAGCAACTCAAATGCCTTGCTTGTACTCATTGTACTCTTGGTTGGATGTGCATTACCATGTTGCTTGCTGGCTTGACATGCTCCACAAGGTTTGTCCTTCTCAAACTTCACATCATTCAAGCCTCTAACCAAGTCATGCTTCACTAACTTGTTCAATTGCTTCATTCCAACATGACCAAGCCTTCTATGCCACAACCACCCTTTGCTAACCTTTGAGAGTAAACAAGTTGTCAACTTGGCTTCTTTTGAGTTAAAGTCAACAAGGTAGAGATCACCATATCTAAAACCCTTGAAGATCATGTTTGCACCATCACCACTAACCACTTCAACTTCTTGACTTGTGAATATGCATTTGTACCCATGGTCACAAAGTTGAGAAACCGACAAGAGGTTGTAATCAAGATGATCAACTAGCAACACCTTTGACAAGCTTTTCTCTTGAGTGATAGCAATCTTGCCTAACCCCAACACATTGCCCTTCTTGTCATTACCAAATGTGATTGACTCATATTCATCAATGCCCTTGATGCTAATAGATTTGAACATATTAGAATCCCCGGTCATGTGTTGAGTGCACCCACTATCCATTATCCAATGCTCTCCTCCGGCACGGTAATTGACCTACAAAATAAGATCAATTCTTCTTAGGTACCCAATGTTGCTTGGGTCCTTCAAGGTTAGTCACCAAGGCCTTTGGTACCCAAATGGCTTTCTTCTTTGAGCCCATCCATGGTGTACCAATGTACCTAGCACGAACACCATTGTTCTTCTTCACAAGCATATAAGATTTATCAAGCTTGATGGAAGAAACATTGGTTTTCTTGTTCATGCATTTTTGCTCCAAGTGACCAACTTGCTTGCAAGCTTTGCAATAGCTACCATTGTTCTTCACAAAACGAGTCTTGTGAGTTACAAGGGCGGCCTTGCCTTTCTTGGGGATATAGCCTAAGCCCTCCTTGTATAAGGATGCCCTTTGGCTACCCAAGCACATAAGCAAGCGGTCCTCACCACCATAGGCCTTAGCCAAGGAGTGATTGAGCTCCTTTACTTCCCTCTTTAAACAAGCATTCTCATGAATAAGCATAGGGTTGTCATTATCTTCACTAGTGATGGATATGCTAGTGATATAGCTAGTGGAGGCTACACACTTGGGTGTTGATTCATCAACTAGGATATCACACATGATGCTTGCATTGCATGTATCAACATTTTCAACAACTAGGCACAACTTGTGCTCATCAAGTAGAGAGGAATGAGCTTTCTCTAACTTAGAATGAGATTTCTCAAGCTTCTTATGGTCTACCTCTAGACTCTCATAAGATGCCCGAAGCTCATCAAGCTCTTGCTTAAGGCTCTTTGTTTCCTTACGCAAGCCCTTGCATTCCTTCCTACTTTGCTTGAACATGACAATGCACTCATCAAGCATGCTTTGCAACTCCTCCCTAGTATGAGTTGGCTCCTCATCATCACTATCACTATCACTATCATTATCATCATCATTAGTGATAGATTGTACCTTAGTGGCCTTAGCCATGAAGCATGAGGAAGGAGTGTCGAAGAGGTAGATCTTGTCATGCATAGCAAGGTGAGCTTGCCCCTTCTTCTTATTCTTCTTCTCCTCTTCTTCATCACTTGAGGAGGATGAGCCATCACTATCCCACATAGCCACATGTGACTCATTCTTCTTCTTGGGCTTCTTCTCCTTCTCATTCTTGGCATCATTCTTCTTTCTTGCTTTCTTGATGCCCTTCTCATCATCACTTTCATACGGGCACTCGGCAATCAAGTGACAATCATCATGGCAACGAAAACATGTCATGTTGCCTTCGTTCTTGCCATCCTTGGTCTTCTTCTTGGATGATTGCTTCTTCTTGTTATTGGAGATGTAGTTCCTTTTCACAAACTTTCCCAATCTCCTCACAAAGAGAGCCATTTGCTCATCCACTTCACTTCCACTTGTAGAAGTGCCATCCTCTTCATCACTTGATTCTTCCTTCTTCTTCTTGCCCTTGGATGAAGAACTAGCTTTGAGTGCTAGGCCTTTCTTGTCCTCATCCTTGGTCTTCTTGTTGGCCTTGTTGACGAGCTCTTGCTTCTTTGAGTCATCTCTAAATGAATCATCGGTCATCACCTCATCAAGCAATTGGTTTGGTGTCAAGGTCTTCAAGTTTGTCTTCACCAAAACCGTCTTGAGCATCTCAAATCTCTCCGGTAAGCACCTCAAGAACTTCATGTTGAATGTTGTGTCCTTGATGTCTTCACCAAGTGCATTGAGATCGTTCACCAACACTTGCATGCGGTGGAACATCTCCGGTACACTTTCGTCTTCCTACATCTTGAAGCTATTGAATTGCTCAAGCTTGATATATGCCTTTGCTTGCTTGACGCCTTCGGTGCCTTCATAGCTCTCTTCTAGCTTCTTCCATATATCATGGGCGAGGGTGAGTGTCTTGACTTGCTCAAACACTCTATCGTTGAATGCCTCATGAAAAGCACTCACGGCCACATCATTGGCATAAATCTTCTTCTCTTCCAATGCGGTTGGCTCATTTGGCTTTGCCACTTCAAACTTCTTTTCCGTGACAACCCACACTTCTCTATTGATTTGCTTGAGGTGTGCGGTCATCATCTTCAACTTCCAATGCCCAAAGTTGGTGCCATCGAAAGGTGGCGCCTTCTTGGTGTTGTTGACATGAAATGTAGCCATTTTCTTGTCACCGTTGGATGTTAAGCCACTCAAATACGGTGCCTCGGCTCTGATACCACTTGAAAGGTCCTAATGGCTAGAGGGGGGGGGGGTGAATAGCCTATTAAAAATTTCCTTCAACAACACTATGCAAACCTAGGTTAGATAACAAGACGCGTAGCAATTTAAGCAATGCTTCAACTAGCTATGCAAGCCACAAGTCAAATCTATTGTCTCTAATTCCACTCAAAGACTAGGTTGCTAATTTACTCCTAGGTGAACAAAGCAAACTAGCTAAGGCTACAACTAGGAGCTAACAAGGCTAAGCTAACTAAGCAAGCTACTCAACTAACAAGCTAAGCACCCTAACAAGATAAGCTACTAAAGTAATGCAAGAGAGTGCTTAGGATACAATACCACCGTTGTCGAGTAGAGGTTGTGGCCAATCACCGTGTACAAGAAATCTCCAACGAGCAAGAACAATGACACGATGATTTTTCACCGAGGTTCACGTGCTTGCCGCAAGACGCTAGTCCCGTTGTGGCGACACACTCACTTGACGGTTGCTAAGCAATGGCCGGTGCCAAATCCCCTGGTGGGAGCTCAAGCAAACGATCACAAGAGAGGGTCCAACAAGCCCGAGCAATCCACTAGTGACGCCTTTCGCGAACCTCCCGCGGGGTAAGGCTCAACCTCTCACAATCACCACCGGTGTGGCCTCGAACAAGCTCCACTTGAGCTCAACACCGCCTCTTGCTCCAAGCCGCTAGGGAACCGGGCAAATTCCCAAGAAAACAAGAATCCCGCGGCTTCTCCAAGGATGAAGTGCCTCTAGATGCAACCGATGATGCAATGCACTTCTATCACTCTCAATCTCACCAAGAATTCGAGTTATGGAAGGAGAGATGAGTAGAGAGGAGTATCAAATGCTCACTAGCAAGTTGGAAGCTTCAAATGTGCAAGAGAGCCCTAAGGAACCAGCCAACCAAGTATATATATGGCTCCTCTCGAAATGGAGCCGTTGCTCCAAAAAATTTGCTCTCTGGGGGTTGGCCGACGCCTTGCCGGCCGGAACCACCAGGCGGTCCGTCCAAGAGTCCGGTCCGCGGCGTCCGGTCACAATAGACAAGCTTAGCCCCACTGGCGGCACCCTCCTCCATGCGTCCGGTCGGGGAGTCCGGGTCGACCACCGGAAGCTTCGGTCTGCGTCCTATCTGCGTCAGAGCCAAAACCGGCTGCGGGGCTCTCGCCAGACGCACCCACGGAGCCACGGCATCATGCGTCCGATCACTTTGCCGAAGCGTCCGGCCGCCACGAAACAAATTTGCATCTTCTTCTTTTTCTTTGCTCTTTGCTTCAAACTTGCTTCGCCTCTTGCCATAGGTTGCCAACACGTCCAAGATGACCACGTTATCACCAATGTTAGCACATCGAGATGTTAGGCAAGATCGAAGTTAGTGCTCTCATGTCCTAAATGCAATATGCAAGTCAATTGGACCTAGAAGCACTTCACCAAAGGATTATCGCGGCATCCCCTCTTGATAGTCGGCTATCTATCCTATAATGTGATCACACGCTCTATCGTGTCTTGATCACCGAAAGGAAAACCCTATCAAGATACCTTTGCCTTGATCTCTCGGGTTCCTCTCAAGCCGATCACCGAGCTTGACGATCCATCATGTCCACCATCATTGTCCATGTTCATGATCATCATGCTCCTTGTCATCCACCTAATCCTTTCTTAAGTCACACACTTAGAGTAAAGGATTAGTCCACAAAATGTGTCATCAATTTCCAAAACCAAACATGAGATTTCAATCTCCCCCTTTTTGGTAATTGATGACAACCAAACTCACAAAGATATGAAATAAAATTCAATTGAACTTGAATTGCTTGCCCATAGAGTTTTGATCATGAATCAAGGATTGGACAAACATTTCAAGGTTCGGTTTTGGTAGTAGTAGCTCCCCCTACATATGTGCTTCCATGTGTTTGGATCAAGTTGGCACATATGTATGGATAGAAATCTTGAGGAGAGATACTAATACCAAAAGAGATGCTAAGGTTCTAGAATTTGGACCTTTGAAGCGTGAAACCATCGGAGTCCTTAGCATCATGTATCTAGACATTCATTAAAAACTCAACATACCCCATGAGATCAACATTATAGGCTAAAATGTGAGCTTTGTTTAGATACATCCTATGCATGCTAGTTGGTCAATACACCAATCAATTTTCAAAAACTAGCATACCCAAGCAATCATGTATATTGAATTTAGATTGCCAATGCAACATCACATTATGATCAAGCACATACAAATGCACAAATAGTCTATGAGCTTGCTCCCCTATTTGTGTGATCCTTTCCAACATCTTTGTGACTTATTTCTCCCCCTTTGTCAACAATCACCAAAAAGGTGTAAATGAGAGAAATCAAGTCAATCAAAGTACCACTGGTGGTCTCATCTAGATCACTTGCCTTTCCATGTATTCAAGTTTGAACCAAGGACAAGCCTTTTCACACCTCATATACATAAGGGTTATCTTGCACCATGTTAGAATACACATCAATAGCGCATTTTCTATAGTTGACACTAGGATTGCAAGCACATAAACATGTCATATGCCACCACTAGTTCATAGAACCAATCAAAACAATAGTGGTGCCACACATACATTGAAAACATTTTGTTTTCCATGAATGAGCCTAGTAAGCATGCATGATGTCTAGATGCACTAACAAGTCCTTAGCAATATATGAATGCCATGACAACCAATTTTTTACCTTGGGGTTTGTCGAAGGAGAGGCATGTCATATAAGTGGGGTGCATCAACTCAAGTTGGAGAAGTCAATGATGTTCAATTCTCCCTTTAGCATGCAAAACCTTTTCTCATCAAGTGGCTTGGTGAATATGTCGGCTAGTTGATCTTGATTGCCAATGCCCATGATACAAATGTCACCCTTTTGTTGATGATCTCTTATGAAGTGATGCCTTATATCAATGTGCTTTGTTCTTGGATGTTGAACCGGATTTTGGGTCATCTTCCTTGCACTTTCATTGTCACAATACAATGGGACTTTGTCAAATTGGAATCCAAAATCCTTCAATGTTGACCTCATCCAAAGCAATTGAGTGCAACAACTTCCCGCACTAATGTATTCGGCTTCGGCGGTTGAAAGAGCAACACTATTTTGCTTCTTTGAAGACCATGATACTAGTGACCTTCCAAGGAATTGACATGTGCCACATGTGCTCATTCTATTAATCTTGCACCCTCCATAATCGAAATCCGAATATCCAATCAAATCAAACTTGGATCCCTTTGGATACCATAGTCCAACATCTTGTGTGCCCTTCAAGTACCTCACAATTCTTTTGGTTGCCTTGAGGTGACTATTTGATCTGTATGCACTGTTTTCTGTTATATGCTTTGTATGCACCTCCACCCTAATTTGTATGCTTCATGCGCAATGGATTATAATATTTGACACATCCTCTACGTTCTTTTTCTGATTCATATGTATGCGGTGTGGGTGTGAAGGGGAGATGATGACGAAAGCACGGCGGATGTTGGACGACAACCATGGGCACGGGGTAGGGCAAACTGCGAGCTTGGTCGCTTGAACGGTCCTCGCCCGCGCAGCGCTTCCTCTCCAACCAGGCGAGTGAATTTATATGCATCCAGACGAGTAAATTTATGCATCTTGATCTCTAATTTATATGCAACCTTGACGCCAAAACTTTTATATGCATCCGGATGAGTGAATATATGCATCTCAACCACTAATTTCTATGCAATACCGATGCCAAAACGTTTATATGCATCTGGATGAGTGAGTATATGCATCTCAACCACTAGTTTCTAGGCAACATCGATGCCAAAACATCTATATGCACCACGACTAGTGAATATATGCATCCAATCAGCCCTTATGTGGTATGATTCAAAATTTGGAGAAGATGAGAGCACCTATCATGTTTCTATGCACTCGCACACAAGTTTATATGCACAGATAGAAAGCATAAACTCTTTATCCTCGTACACAAAATTTTGAATTTCAAAATTTTTGAAAAAATATTCAAAGTGGAGCTTGAATCGTGCACAAAAGTGTCAGGAGTTCAATGGTGAAAACCGTTTTGAATCCGATGCTTCGTTGAGGAATTATCGTGAAAAAAGCGGAAGAAATTCGAGTGGGTGCGTGCATGTCAGCATGTGTTAGCGTATGTCAGCCTGTGTCAATCTGTGTCAGGTGGAACAGTCAGCTCGCGGGGAGGTTTGTATGCTTCGACAAAACTGGTTCAAATTCACTCAAACCACTGCCAGTATGCATCGTCGCAACGAAAAAGTTCGTACGCATTTCCGACCTGGATTATATGCATCCAGTCTGGTTGGGCTGGGTGGTTGGGCTGGGTGGGCTGGTTGGACCCGCGGGGGACCACCCACGTCTTGTAGCGCTCCCAGCCCGGTGCGGGGCGGACCAGGGGAGCTGGCTGCAAGGCTTCAATACCTATTGGAAGCCTTAGAGGCTCCCAATAGTATCACCCTATATATATATATATATATATATATATATATATATATATATATATATATATATATATATATATATATATATATATATATATATATATTGTATGTATATTGTGCACCTGGGTGCATTCGCTGTATGGAATGCACCCAGGCCAGCCGATTGAACCAGCCAGCCCAGCCCCTTTGTTCGACGCGCCAATCAACGCGTCCAGGGGTGCACACAATTCGGCCCGTCCGCGGCGCCTGAGCCGCCTCGCCGCACACTGCTGGCAACCGTTTTGTCAAAAAAAAAATTAAAAAAAATATGGCAACCGTTGCCCCGGCGGCTAGACGACAAATCATTTGCTCCCCCCTCCCCGTTTCGCTTGTCATTAGTCCGCAGCGGTTCCTCTCCGCGGCGGTTGTTCTCCCCGCTTCTCCTTGCCCGGCGGGTCGTCTCTCCGTCGGCCGAGGCGGTTCGGCGCCGTCGTGCTTCCTCATCTGCCCTGCTTCAGCCCTCCTTGCTTCCTCGCCAATCGCTCTCGCGCGGAGGTGCCATTCAGCCCTCCTTGCGGTGCTTCGCCCATTGTTCGTCTCCGATTGCGGCGAGTGCGCCTTCATGAAGTTCGCCGTCCGAGAGGTATGGTTTTATTTGATTTTTAGTCATGATTAAGCCAATGCTCCTGCATTTCGTTTGTGCCCCTGTTTTGTTGTAATTGGTTGGGGTTTTGTGGGTGCATTAGTTGCGGTTTTGTTGTCTAGGGTTTTCGGTTGTTGTTCCCGGATCCGGTTTCGATTGGTGCCGTGTTCAATTCAATCGGGGTTCTTTGTTTGTATCCCGATATGTGCGGTAGCTTATTATCCTGATTCGATCCTTTGTTGCAATTGGTAGGATATCCTTGTTGCAATTGGCATTATGCCCCTCGTCATTTAGGTAGTATTAGTATTTATTATTTGATTATGCATATGAACTGCTTCTTATATTGTTATTGTGTATGAATCCTTGTTGCAAATTTGTCGATCCACCTGTTTTAACAATCCTCTGTCAATTGTAATTCATGATTAAGTAGACTTGTTTGCCTTGTTTTTTTCAAGCACATTATCTCCCCTGTTGATATTTTGTTGAAAACTGAATTGTGTCGCTTAGGTTATTGTATCGGTTGCAATTAGTACGTTGTTGAAGTTGCAATTGGTCGGCAATTTCTTTTCAAATTCAACAGCTTATCTTAGGTGTTTTGTTTTTGATGTGTCCAACTAGCTTATTATCCCTGCTTTGCAAATCGGTATGTTGTGTTAGTTGCAATTGGTTGACATCTTAATGTTTTAAAATAAAGTTTCCATGTTTTTCTTCCTTTTTTGAGCAATTCATTTGTAACTGTCATGTTAGGTTGTGATTTATGCTTAGTATCCCTTGTGAAATGAACCTTGTTTTTTTGGGCATATATGAATGGATGTGTGGATACATGATTAAGATGACTTTGTTGTGTCTTGTTATTTGTAACATGTGAATTAGCTTATGGTTACAATTTGCATATATCAATCGTATTTTTTTGTGAATTAGCTTATTATATCAGTTGCAACTGGTTTGCCTTGTTTGCCTTGTTTTTCCAAGGCAAAATCAATTTGGTTATGCTTGTCGGTTCTAATCCTCTGTCATTTTTAATTCATGATTAAGTAGACTTGTTTGCCTTGTTTTTCCAAGCACATTATCACCCCTCGTTGCTTATTATCCCTGCTTTGCAATCGGTATGTTGTGCTAGTTGCAATTGGTTGACATCTTAATGTTTTAAATAAAGTTACCATGTTTTAAATAGGATATTGCATTAGTTGTAATCGTTTCTTTGTTTTATGTTGCAATTTGGTTGCTGACTTTGATACTTTATGTTTATCTTATTTTTGTTCGGTTTCTGCGGTGTTTTACGATGACTACCGAAGGTGGCGGGGCGTGGTGGCCCTCGCTGTTCGCCTTGTTTTGGTGCAAAGGCTCGTGGCCGCCAAAAGCTAAGGTTACGGGGGAAGGAGAGGAAGAAGAGACGAGGTCGGGTGATTACGATCTTGAGGAACGTGCCCCTGATTCTGATTTTGTCCCTAGTAATGATGATGCTGAGGATGTTTCTGATAGAGGTGATGGTTCTGATGCGGAAGAAGAGCCGGCTGTGGATAGGAAGAGGCGTCGCAATCAGCCTGCTGTTGGTCAACGCAAGCGGCCTCCTGCATGCCGTTGCTCTCCTAAAAAAATTCAGCAGCTTTTTGCTGCTTTGCCTGAAGACTTGAAAGGTCAAATAACAACTTTGGGTTTTGGAGGTATTTTGCAAATGAAGGCAAAGTGTATGGACTTGAAATTGCTGAGCCGGCTTATGCTTAAGCTCAATCCAGATACAATGAGATTAGAGGTTGGTGGCGGTCAGTATATTGATGTTAATGAGCATAGCGTTTGGTGCATGTTCATGTTGCCTAGAGCTGGTGTTGATCCTCCTATGTTGTCGATGCCGATGCTCGTTCTAAGCTTGACGAGGTTGGTAAGCAAATCTGTCCCCGAGACGTATCGCGGCATCGAGGAATCGATGTTTTACATGTTCTTTGCTGAGAACGTCTGATGAAGATGAAGAGAAGAGGCTTACCGAATTTGGCACCGAGGGCATTCTTCATAGTTTTATTCCAGTCCCCCGCTTTTCGCAATACTGACTCCAAATGTAGGCTTATGGATGCGGTATACACTGAAGATTTGGAGAATATTGATAAGATTAACCGGTGCAAAGCCGTTGTTGATCATCTTTCAAAATCAGCACGAATGTATAGGAAGGAGTTCATTACTAAGGGATATGATTCACCTCTGAATGGATGTGGCATCTTTCCAAGAATGTAAGCTTTTTCTTCTTGTCATCCATTGCTTTTGTATATGTGTTTTAGTTTTGGTTGCAAGCTGGTTGATGTTATATGTTGCAAATTAGTTTTTTTTTTTGATTGCATTTTTATCCCTTCCTTTATGTTTAGATGTTGTATGTGGATCGTTTGCAACATGGTTTTAGATATAGATGCAATGAGTTTGCCCCGATGTTCTATGATTGGGAGCAAAGAAATTAGCAACATTGCTAGGTTGGATCAAAGGGGAGATGTTCAAGGTGGTGTTGTTTTGTATGGCCACCTTAGGGTAAGCTTTTATATTATTTTATCTCCTCTCTTTTGTAACCTGTTCTAATTTGTTTACAATCTTTTTTATGCAAATTGAAAAGTATCGCGGGCACATGTTATGTTCCGTCTTTGTTGGTCCAGCTGTACTGCTGCATTCTCTTCCCCGCTTTTGGTCCCGGGGAAAGTTCTGCTGCTTTGTGGGTACTTCCGTCGAGATTGGTGGTGTTTCGATGGTTCTCCAGGCTCCTGTCTTTCATCAATATCCCAGCCTTAGTGCTGCTTTCGGCGAGAATCTTGCTGATTCTTTTGGAAGAAGGAGTTCACAAGCACTGGAGATCTTCAAGGCTTTTGATGAGAGTACCGCCAAGGCTCAGGGGTTATTTGAGCGAGGCTTCTAGGTTGACGACTCTGGGCAATGACTTGATTGAAAAAGCTCATCAAGAGGTCTTCGCGAATGCGTAAGGCGCTTATTTGATCGGCCACCGAGAGGGATGCTAGGAATGAGAGTAGGCGGGGAGGCGTAAGAAGAAGAAGGATAAGAAAAAAAGCGGTATTTTCCTTTGTTCCGGTTTCCCATGTTTTCATAATGCAATCGGTATCCTCCAATGTTATAATTGCGCATGTACTTTTTGTTGCAATTGGGTTGTTAACTCTAAAATATTTATTATGATAGGAAAAGGAGGTTCATCATCTGGCCGGAAAAGATGGTCATCAAGGTGATTTTGATGGAGGGAATGGTGATGGCAAAGGTGGTGGTGAAGGTACATTTTGTTGATGCATATCCTTTAAATTTATGTTGCAATTGAGGCTACATCCGTGTTGCAATTGCTTCTCGTTTTTGTGTTGCAATTTGTCTTCGACTTCACAAAGATGATGATTTTTTTACCTTGTGGTTCATCAAGTGCCGATGGTCGCCAAGTCGACAAGCCTCTTTGTAAATGAAAATGAAGAATCCGGGTCGACAAGTAAATTTGGGTGGAGGGAATGGTGATGGGGAAGGTCGTGCCCAAGGTTAATTTTAGTTGCAAAACATTTGCTTTTTTGCAATTATTTATCTAGCAATTGGTCCGGAGAATTTACTATGTCATAACACCTGTTTGAATCTCATTATTAGATGATGGTCGTGAAGGTGGGTCACCTCCTTTCATTGAAACTGAAGAAAGTGATCGAGGAGGTAACCAACTTGGTCCCCAAGGAATTTTGGAAGATGTACAAGACTCACCACCATTAGGTATTTTTTCTTTCAAATTTTGTTTTTTCAGCCTTCTCCCATTGTTTCCAATTGTTACCAATAGCTTTTGTTTTTGTCACTCTTTTTTTTTTTGTCTTGGGTATGTTGGACATGATTTTGTATTTGATGATGAGGAACTGTTTCGAGGTAACTGTATTTGTTGTAATTTGTGGTTTTTTAAATTTTAAACTGGTGTTTGATCTGTGTTGTAATTATCGATACAAATGTCCTACATTGGCCGACGGATATTTTGGTGGAGAAGTAGATGAGGAAGTTGGTTGACAAGGAGATTTGGATGGAGACCAAGCTTTCACATGGCCTTGAATCTGGAGGAGAGGATCAAGGTGTTTTAAATGGAGCGAGATGGAGAAAAGGACAGTGGTCGACATGGACGTTTGGATGTAGACCAAGGTGCTACTATTTGAGTTGCCATACCTAAGTTGCAGTTATCTATGTTATATGTGGTGCAATTTTTGTCCCATTGGTGTTGCAATTTGAACGATATGTGAGTTGCAATTACTCGCTTTCGGTGTTAATTTACATTGTTGTTATGGTTTTTGAAATCTAGGAGTGTCTCGACAAGAAGAATCCGGCAATCTGTTCAAGTGACGCCGCCTCATGTTTCTCCCCCCAGCGTCAGAGCCGTCCATCCACTCTTCCGTGTCTAGTAGAAATGTCGATGATCAAGGTGCCCAATCGGATAAGCCGGGTGATATGTTGCATATTTTAAAGTTGTTCTTGGGCTGTATATTTATTTTGCAATTACCTGCGTACAATGTGTTGCAATTACAAGAGACACTGTGGATGTGATTTTTGTTTTGCAATTACAACGGAACCTTGTGCATGTCATATGTGATTAAATTTTTTACGGTTCCTTGTTGCACATACAATTATATCGCAACCTTGTTGCTTAAATTTTTTTCGGATGACCAAGGTGCTCGGCAGTAGAATCTGGAGAAGATATCCCATGTCCAGTTCACTTGTTTGTTCGCTATGGACTTCGGAGGAGCCCCCATCCTCTTCTTTGGATACAGAAGAAGTTAACTCGCCCAGAAAAAGACACATTCATCGAGCTCAGAAGAGCCTAATAGTAATTATCTCATGAATTGTTTTCTCTTTGTTATCTCATGAAGAGCTCTGATCAACCTTCTTTGAATGCTAAATGAATTTTTTTTTTTTTGCAATGCTAATTTTTTGATATACCTTGCGGCACCGCCCCCCATTTGTGCAAGCAACATGAACTAGGATTGGATGTTTTAATCAACAATATAACATCGAATGTGCGGTTGAATTCGCGATGTTCCCAAAGGAGAAGGACCAAGGCACTAGTGTGTTAGATGAGGTAAGATAACAGGTTCCTCGTCTTTCTGTGATTTTCTTTTTGTTCTTCTTTGTTGATGTTTCAATTCATTTAGCATTCTTTTTGCAATTGCACTCACTAAATGATTGCAAATTGTATCTTTCACAGAATGCAAGTATTGTGTTAGATGAGGGAAGGAAGGATGTTCCTCTTTGCTATAAGTTTTCCCCTTTTTTTTTGTCCCCATGATGTTGCAATTCATCTAGGATTCATTATGCAATTGCAATCACTAAATGGTTGCATTTTGTTTTCTTACTGATTGAAACGGTGTGTTAGATCGGGGAAGACAAGAGGTTCCTCATCTTTTTTGTAAGTTTTTCCCTGTTTGTTTCCATTCATTATGCGGTTTTAATCCATTTATGATTCGTTATCTTTGCTGCCGATCATTGAATGCTTGGATGTTTTGTATTAATCGGTTTTGACTAGCAAGCCTTTAGATGCAACCAAACAATCGCGCCCTCCCCCCGTAAGTTTTTATATTCATGTACATAATTTTTTGTTAGTTTCCATATATATTTTTTTGTTTTTGGAAAAATTTGTTCCACCTCACTTTTTTTTTCTTGTTTTTGTAAATAGGTTACTACTTACACGGAACTAGGAGTAGGGCTGCTTCAAAAGCATCGATTCGAGAGTACCTCGAGCAAGCCCGATGACCCTCCTGGCCGCCAAGAAGAAGGGGAGTTGGAAAGTCACCTCCTAAAAAGGCTACTGCAAAGAAACCCGCCAAGAAGAAAGGAAGAAAGGGTGCGAATACCACCGGTAGGGATTTTGGATGGATTTCGAATGAGCAGCAAGCGCGACGTGATGCACACGAGGTATGGTTGGTTTCAATGAGAGAGGAAGCTGATCGCGAGAAGGAATTGGTGAAAAGCAGTGCCAGTTTTGTTTCACATCCTAGTGAAGTTGCACCCCGCCTTTCCGGAAGATTCGAGAGGAAGACTTCATCGGGTGCTCTCAAAAGCGTGCCCGGTCCGTTTGACTCCAGAAGATGAAGAACAGTTCACATTTGATATGGTTGGCCACAATGAGTACCAAAGGAAGCTCTACAATTGTGTGGCACCTCGGCTGAAGAAGAGGCCCAAAAAGTTGTTATCACCTTTCCAAGTCAAAAGCATCCGCCTGAATGTGCCACTTGCAAAGGCGTTTGCTTTAAGGAAAAAGATTGCGTAAGATGAGAAATATAAAGAGTAATAAGTGATATCATTGTTGATATTTCCTTTTCTATCTCTTCCCCCTTTCATTATATTTTTATTGACAACTATTTTTTTTCCTCGTGCCAACCCTTGCAAAGATGCCTCCTCGATCGAGTTGACCCTAATTAGTCGTTATTGTGGCAATGATGTGTTGAGCACGTTTCTTTGACGATGCATACGGTGATTACGCTTTCTTGGATGTCGCCATTGTCTGTCTTCGTTTTGATGACATTGTCCACAAGGCAGACTCATTTGGATCTGGGTGTTTTTCACCACAGAGTCCATGTGAGTTTCTTCTTTTTCTCGCTACTATGTTTTTTTTCAACATCATCCATATAGCACTACTTTTGCAATTGCGGCCATCAACATGATGCATTTTTTTTACATTAACTATGTTGGAATTTGCATTTTTTGGGTGTTTTGGCCCCTCAAATTATAATCATGAAAACCTAAGCATCTTGAAAATTGTTTGTTTTAACGTTTCACTTTGTAAATGTTAATGGTCCATTGTTGCAATTGCGTAAGCTTGACATGTTGCAATTGTTAGTTGTGTATTGTTGCAATTGAGATAGCTTTCCATGTTGCAAATGTTAATTGTCCTTTATTGCAATTCGGTGAGCTTTCCATGTTTGCAATTGGTGTGTAGTATTGTCAACATTACATGGTTTTTTTTTTATAAAATCTTTGTATATTGTTTTTCCCATGCAAAAGGCGTTGAGGGATGTTGTGAGCATCTATGAAGAAGATAAAACAACTGAGACTGAATTATTCCGTCGCTTATGTATTCATCTTGAGTTTGAACTTGAGCAAGACAATCGACTTTCACAAGGCTAAGCCGGTTAGTAGCCGATATTTTTTTTCATGCTCCCATGTTGCAAATTGTGTCACTATTGTCTTACAATTGGTAACTTAATCGGGTTGCAATTAAGGCATTACTCAGTATATGATATTACAACCTCACACCGAATTATTCATGCAGATTTTTGTCCCTGCCGCTGATGGGAGCCATTATTTTGTTTATTGCATCAACCTCATCCATCAACGCATCGATATGCTGGATTCAATTGACTATGAGTGGGCGGATATAGATCCTGGTTTTCGGCATGATCCCATTATGAAGATGATGCCTTTCTTAAGTGCCGCATTCCAAAAGGTATGCAAGGCAAAGTTTCCTGATTTTGGCAATTGGCGGAAAGGCGGTGCCCCCTGCTTCCAAAACAATTTGGGTCACATGATTGCATGTTGGAATATTATGACGGCAACGAGGTCAAGTGTGAGATGAATCCATAAGTTTCTCTTTGTTTCCTTCTTTGTTGATGTAGATTTCCTTCTTTGTCTATTATTTTGTTTCAACAAATTTGAAATGATCTTTTTTTTTTCTTTGCGGTTTAAGGGCATGATATACCGGATCGAGTACATTTGCATTACCCGATGTTCCATATGCTGAACCAAGCAACGCTACCCAACAAGTTTGATCTTTATAGAGTTGGCGGAAGGAAGCCCGATTGGAAGGCATATGAATGATGAAGTTTAGGCTTCTTTCTTTTCTAGTGCCCGTTGGTTTATGAAGTTGTAACCAAAGATTGTGTCCACTCCTTATTTCTTGGTTTACATATGTCTTGTAATTTGATACTCCCCTTTTTGGTGAGATCCAAGTGTTTGTGTATATATTGTTAGCGAGATGATGCTCCCCTGGACATATATTTGTATATATATATATATATTGTTAGTGTTGCAATTCCCTTGTTTTGTGCAATCTTGTTGCATTTTTGTTACTCTCGTTGTTGCAATTTTGGCCACTCATATATTGGAAATGTTGTTTTCTTTTTTACAATTTTTTTAAAAATTGCGGTGTTGCAACTTTAGACAATAGCATGTTTCAAATAGTAATTTTATCGGTTGCTCGCATGTAGCAACTTTATACATTACCAATCCCAAGTATTTTGACCTTTTTGGTTGCAATTGTGTCACTAACACTATCACAACTAGTTATTAACAATTGTTGCAACTTCGGTGATCTTAGGTGTTTCAATTTGGTGTGTAACATGTGTCCAAGTTTTTCATCTTCTCTATCGACCCTTGCCTTTCTTTGCCTTCCCGTGAATGATGTTGCAATTGTACTCGTTAGCATGTTGCAATTAGATTCACTAACATGTTGTAATTATGGCATTAATTCATTAGTATGTTGCAACTTACTAACGTGCATTTGTTGCAATTTTTTTGTAATTGTTACATAGAAGGAGTTGCAATCGGACATCATTAGCGATTTGCAATTGGTATCGAAGTCGGGCCTTGATGTCGGTGTTTTTTTTGCCCGAATCGTTTTTTCTTCTTTAATTGTTTTGTAATTGTTGCATAGAAGGAGTTGCAATCGGACATCATGAGCGATTTGCAATTGGTGTCGATTTGGTCCTCGAGGTGCGCCCAACCTCGACTTGACCGGGGCGCCCACGTGTCAACTAGTGCGTGTAGGGGGTCCTGTGCTCGCACGCCGGCAAGTAGTGCTTTCGCGCGGAGGGGGCGACGCGGAATCCTTCGCGCTCTTCCTCGCGGGGCGAAGTGATTCGCCCATTCCATACGATCCTGGGGGTTTCGTCGGGCTGCTCGCGGGTGTGCGGGAAGTGCGGGAAGGTGGTTGCCGCCGTCGTCGACCCGATTCGCTCGGCCGGTCGCCGCTCGCCCTACTCGTCCGCCTGCCGAGCTCCTCCGCATAGCCGGTGAGTTCCTCCCCTCTCCGCTCGCTCCCGAGCCGGCCGCCCGCCGCCTCTCTCCGCCCACCCCTCCTTCCGCTTCCGCTCCACGCCGCTCCCCACCCCATCCAAATCCCGCGGCTCCCTACTCCTGCTCTCCTCCTCCACCGCCCTCCGCCCGTCCTCCTCCCCCCGCCGCCCTCGCGTCGCAGGCCTGCTAGTGCGCCGCGGGTCTTCCTCCTCAGCGCTGCCGGCGCACGCTTCCTTCGCCCCTAGCCCACGCCGCCAAGCGCTCGTCCCGTTGCTCTCGGCCGTTGTGCTCCTCCTCATTGCATGATGGGCCTGTTTGCTTGCATTTACTTCTCATGTTATCCTCGTTTGTAATTATTACATGATTTTGCATGTGATCTCGCTTGTTATGTTGTAACTTGTCTATGAATTGTTGTTGCAATTGGTTAGACCTCGTGTTTTTAACTTTATGTGAACTTGTTGCTCATCTCAACTTTGCATGTCAATTGCTTGTCCTAGTTAGGTGCTCTAATGTTAGTAGAGATATAGTTTAGGATATAGTGGAATCAGGTGCTGTGATGTTAGTAGAGATAGTGCTCTAATAGATTTTTTGTAACTGGATGCCAATAATTGTTGGAATTGATAATATTCCTTGTTGCAATTGGAACTAGGTTGTCCTAGTTGCGGTTTGTTTACATCTTAAAGGCAAGTACATTGTCCCGAATATTGTCTCGAAGATATTTCACTTCGTATATTGTCTTTACTAGTAATATTTGTTTTACAAAAATTTAGGCATGGATGATGTTTATGTTTTACGAGGCTCCTCTTTCTTCAAATGGTGATCTTGATGAAAATAAGTCGATCCAATCAGCTCGGAAGAGGATGATGAGTCCTACTCTTCCAATGATGGCGAGGTTTGATACTACTCTTATTTATTTTATTACTTGAGATTGTTATTGGTTTTGAAGCACCTGTTTTTGATTTTACTCGATATATTTCGTTGCCTTTGTTAGAGTCGAGTCATGCTAGCAATACTTGTCAATGTTCTTGAGATGGTTAATGCTTTCAAGCATGTGCGTAAAAGCATTGTCTAGTGTATGTTCTCAAACTTATAGCGATTTTTTTTTTTTTTTTGTAATTGAACTGTAGCTCATGTTTTTATTTGTGTAAACTCAGTTCTCGAAGGTTCTTGACAACATTGGTAATCGAAGACGTTCTCGTGCTCACACCAATTGTGAAATGGTAACTCTAGTTGTTGATTATTAATTTTGTTCTTTCAAACAACCCTTGTCTTTGGATCCGTATCCACATCCGGTAGAAATGGTCAATAGCTTGTTTAGATCATCATTTCTGTCTTCCCTTGCCTTGGCCTCCTTCCCTCGTAAACACGTTGCAATTACGTTAAGTTACCATTGCAATTAATGCGTCACGAAATGTTGCAATTACTGATCGGACAATGTTGTTTGTGTTTTGCGGACTACTCGAGGTGTTAGAGGTAGAGGCGAACGTAAAATCAACTAATCAAAGCAGTCCCTCGGATCGAGAGAGACCCGTGTAGTCGGTTCAATAGCCTCTTCTTTGCAAAGAAGATAATAGCGATGTTAGATGACCGCAAGAAGAAGATAATTATAGATCGTGGATTTGGAATTTTATTGGAGTTTGATGGTCTGTTTGGCTCCCAAAGGATTTGTTCAATGGATTGCGATAATGTTGATATCGGTTGTGGGGATCTTTTAGTTGGAGGCAAGGTGATCCCTTTGAACCCGTTGTCGCTGCATTTGTTTTAGGGATTCCCATTGGAGGTGATGACATCAAGAGAAGTATAATGATTCCATGAAGATTTACTTTCTTGATAAAATTGGTGTTACCTCTCTCCCTTTGATCAAGGATTTCAGCGACAAGTTGTTGGGAGACACACCTTTGTCGATGATAATTTTTTTAGATACTTTATGGTGGCTGCCTTGTCCACTTTTCTATGTGGTAATTCAGATACTTATCCGAGCCCATGGTACCTAGGTGCACTCCTTGATTTATCTAAGGTGACTGAATGGAATTGGTCCAAATTTGTGTATGATTGGATGTTGTCTTCTATAAGAAACTACAGAAAAAGGGTCGGGTGTCATTGGTGGTTGTAGATATTTCATTGCTTTAAGTCTTCTTTTTTCTATTTTTTTTTCGCTCTGCATTTAGTTCTTTAAATTTATTCATACAAAGATGTATTAGTGATGCCTTTGTATTTGTTGTATGTAGGGTTATTACCTTGATTTCCTACACTTTGGAGGACCTCATCGACTACCAGAGACATGCCAAGGATCCATTGTTGGAAGGGCTCCATGATTAAAAGATTGTTCATATGATCGTGTGTCTCGCAACACTTATGGAAAGAGACCGGTGAGTTGGTTGTCCATTGTCTATGCTTTGATCTAAGAAGTTAAAAGGCTTTCCACGAGTTTTATTTTTTGGTCGTCCATTGTGTAGGTCAAATCTTTGGATGAGACTGTTTATGGAGAAAAGTATACGAGTTGAAGATGCTTGTGTGCATTTTAGAGATACTATGGATAAATATTGTGAATTCATCCGGAAAGAAGTATGTTTCTTGTCTAGTATGTTTATGAGAATTATTGTATCATGAGTTATATATGATTCTTACTTTTAATATGATACTACATTACGGAGACGTAGAATGTATGTCTAAGATTTTCAAAGAGCACCATACTAGACTTGGCTATACATGTGCCGATACTCTTGTTGCCAAGATGTTCTCATACATGCATGCGGCTTATGTAGCACATGGTGGCGCCGATGCAAATGTTGAGGCCGATAGTAATGCTTTTGGCGCAGCGGCATCTCCAAGACGTGGTGTTGATGAAGGTGTTGTTGGTTTTCGTGATGAATTTGAAGCCCCTTTGCCTTCTCGCAGTACAAGCGCTGAATGAAGTCAATGCCGATGGTGCCGCCGCAAATAGTGGTGTTATTTACATTTACCGCCACGCCCACGAACCAAGAAGCCGATATTGCTTTGTTGGTGGTGGTGTTGATCATCGGTTTGTGCAAAATGTTGATGGTGCTAATCTTGATGAAAGGGAATCTTACGCCCGCGAGAGATAATCGAGTCGATGGCAAGTATGATGGTCCTAGTAATGACAATTCTTTTTTTTGTTACGGCGCACCGAGATCATATCTCGAGTAGTCTGCGATCATGACGGTACATGAATTTTCTTTTATTGTTTTGGTTTGTCTATGCTTTTTTGTTCTCTATATATTTTTTTTAATATCGTGTGTACTAGTTTTGTTGTGTGTTGCAATTGGTTATAGTATATTGTTGCAATTGTCGACTCAGGAGGTTGCAAATTTCAATTTGGGATGGAATTTAAAACAAGTCTTTTGTGACTGCAACCAAAGAAAAACTTGTTGCAATTACCGTGATTAATTAGTTGCTGCCGTCATAATGGTAGATGAATTTTATTAATTTGGTTTGTGCATGCATTTGTTCTCTATATTTGTTTTATTTAATATCTTGTGTACTAGTTCTATAGAATCTAAGCTTTTAAATTAATGGCACAACACTCAACTTATTTTGGTTTGTCCCTTGCGGGGAGTAGGGTGCAATAAAAGCAATCCTAGTGTGTCTTTGAATCAGGGTGTTGCTATTGTTTGTGATGTGAATAATTCTGAAATACCTTGTGATCCTGTTTGTGGCCAACAAAAAATAAGTGAACTGGATGAACTTGCTAAAAGAGTTTCTAGTCGTGTTCTTTGGTCATCAACATTTGGATAAACATGTAGCTCTGCCGAGCCCGAGAATGGTTAGTATTTTATTTCTTTTTACACTCTATTTACCAAAGAAAATACGCTTTTTGATTTACTTCAATTATGGTGTTTGAAATGTGCAATGTTTCGAAGGTTTCAGCCAGCAGAGCGCCAGTGTTGTCTTCACGGCCTAGTGGAATCGTTCCATTTCGGAATTGGAGCTACGGTGACAACCCTGTCGATGTTGAAGAATGTGCTGTACAAACTTCTAAGAGAGCAAGCAACAGGAAGCGCAAAGGGAATGCGTCCTTGCAGTCAATTGAATTAGTTTCTTCGGATGGCTCACCAGGTCTACCTAACTTCTTTCTTGTTTGTTGTTTTTGTTTGCTGTTGCTTCATGATTGTTTAATGTTACAATTGGATTCGTAATTATGTCATTATCATGTTGCAACTTCGATTACTTCCATTGTCACAAATGGAAACTACATGGTGTTGCAAATGTGTCTCGAACCAGATTTGCAATTTTACTATGATAGTCCTTGTTGCCATCTGTGATGAACTAGGTTTGGAAATGTGTATGAACCAGATTTGCAACATTGTTTTCAACAGTTCATAATTTATGCAGATGTAACAATGTTGCAATTGGATTCAAGAACATGTTGTAATTATGGTAGTTCATGGGATGCAATTCATTGAACAGGGGTTTTAAAAAGTTAGGGACTTACATGTTTTTAATGTCCTTCTCTATGAATTTGTCCCTATATTTTGTTTTCCAGATGCAAGTGCTGGTACAAAAAAGACCAAAAGGAGAATGAATGCATCTCAATCTTCAAGTGGTGCTAATGTGTCCCCAAGCCTCGAGATGGAACATCTATACAAGTTGGTAGATCCCCACCGAAGTCGCGTTGGAAATGGTAATGATGTTGTCAATAGTGGTGGTACAAGTCTTCAAGTTGATCATCCAAAAGCCGTTCTTTGGATCCTCTTTGAAGAAGCCTCTTTGTACAATTTAATGATCCTAGTATGCCTTCATTTAGAATGTTTGAGGATGAGGATGATTATGGAAATTTTGTTCAAGATCCTAAAATGAGGCGACCTTTTCCTACATCTACGTCAATGTCTTGTCCAGTTGAGAGAGCTAAATCATATCCATTTGGTGGAGTGAGGTCTGCTAAAGCTAGTGTTGCTTCGTTGTTGTGCATTTACAAGATATGGTTTTTGCTAATGAGCGCGGAATGCTATCCGTCAACCAAACAGAGTGGAAGGAATTGCAATGTTGAAACGGTAAGCTAATGTTTTATATTAGATCATGTATTAGTTAGACATGTTTTAATCTTGTTTTTGTGTGTAATTATGTATAGAATTAATATATTTTCTTATTTCTTGATTAGGACCATATCACTATGGTGTCTCTTCCTCTTACCGAATATTAGAGGATGGTGAACCTTTGGCCTCGCCGCCGCCGGCTCCCGAACCCGTTCCACGAGCCGTAGTCGGTTCCACTTGACCTGCGATGCCCATTGTATAACGGATCTTCCAATCTTTCACCTTTCTAGAAGTTTGCCGTTATTGGAACACCTCTTTAGTTATTGCAACAGACTTTTGGATTTTTGTGTGAAAAACTTATGTAATTTATCATTAGGCATTTTTGTAAATACCGTTAACACTATTGTGTACCTATTATTATATCGATGAATGTTGTATATATTGAGTCGTGTGTGTGACATTGTTGGTTCCGTATGGTGGATTGTGTGTTTACTGTGTCTTTTTTACGTGGTCTAGTCCGAGCGTATTATGAAACAGAACTATGAGTAGCCTATTGACATGAAGTACTTGTTTTTTGTTTTATGGTTTAACTTTTGACTTGTTTTACGTTAACTTGTTTGCGGATACCTACAGGATTATCTACTCCACTGCGAGAGGGCTCGTCTTTCTGCTTTGCTCATGGTTTCACCTCTTCGTGCCAAGTACGCAGGTCCGTAGGGAGTGATTCTTTGAGCGGTGAAGCTTTTTGGCAGCCTTCAAGCTCTAAGGTTGCTTTTCATCGGCCAAAACTTCTTGAACAACCGGCGGCTACGAGATTGGCCCGTTAGCTATACCGCACTGGAAGATTAGAGTGTCAAAGGAGGAGCGCGAGTTGTATGAAATAGCTTTGGAGATGGGTGCAGCTAAAGCAAACCACAAGTGAGTATGAAATTTATATATTGTCCCTTTATTATTTTGTCTTGTATTGCTACTATTTTGTGATGCATATTTACAATGATCTCCACTTTTAGAAGAGGCCATGTTTGGTGTTATGATAATTTCTTGGCCCTTTTGTGTGTCTCGCAATAGTGGTCATCAACATGTTGCAATTGTGTCACTTTCGGTGTTGCAAATGGACCGCAGTCCATTGTTGCAAATGGTAACTTAGCGGCCCGTTGGTTGTTGCAAATGTTGTCAATTGTTTGCTTTGTTAGGACAGCACCCTTCTCTTGTCTATTGTTAATCCATAGAAAAAAATTGTGCTGTTATTCCTTTGTTAGTTGTCCCATTATAGCTCCCTATCTTGTCTCTGTTTTTCCATAGAAAAGAATTGTCTATTGTCGGTTGTTTCTTGTGCTAGGACAGGACCCTTCTCTTGTGAATCTTTTTTCTATTTTAACAGTTTTTTAAACTAATTCACAGGATTAACACGGGTTGTTTTTATTTTTCAAGAATAGCACATTTGGTGGCGCCTTTGGCAAAGGCGCCACAAATGCATTGTGAGGCGCCATGCATGGCGGCGCCTCAAAACGCCACGCACACCCGCCGCCCGGCACAGGAGGCGGCGATGGGTTTTGTGGCGCCGTTGGCAAAAGCGCCACAAGGCCGCATAAAGCCGCGATGTTAATCGGTGAATTCACACTTGCATGCCAATATGTAGTGAAGGTTGGGGAAGGACCGGTTCTTGCGCCGGGGCTCTATGCGGCCTTGTGGCGCCTTTGCCAATCTGGCCACAAAATTGCCACGCCGCCTCCCGGCTCCGGCGGCGGGTGGTGCCGACATGGGGCCTTGAGCGCCGCCATGCATGGCGCCCTCACAATGCATTTGTGGCGCCTTTGGCAAAGGCGCCACCAAATGTGCTATTCTTGAAAAATAAAAACAACTCGTGTTAATCCTGTAATTAGTTTTAAAAAAACTGTTAAATTAGCAAAAAGATTCTCTCTTGTCTATTGTTTTTCCATAGAAAAAAATATTATCTATTATTACTTTGTTTGCTTTGTCCCGGGACAGCTCCCTATCTTGTCTCTGTTTTTCCATAGAAAAGAATTGTCTATTGTCGGTTGTTTCTTGTGCTAGGACAGGGACCCTTCTCTTGTCTATTGTTTTTCCATAGAAAAAAAAAAATTGTCTATTATTCCTTTGTTTGCTGTCCCCATGACGACTCCCTATCTTGCCTCTGTTTTTCCATAGAAAAGAATTGTCTATTGTCGGTTGTTTCTTGTGCTAGGACAGGACCCTTCTCTTGTCTATTGTTTTTCCATAGAAAAAATATTGTCTATTATTCCTTTGTTTGGTGTCCCGGGGACAGCTCCCTATCTTGTCTTTGTCTTTTCATAGAAAAGAATTGTCTATTGTCCATTTGTTTCTTGTGCTAGGGCAGGACCCTTCTCTTGTCTTTTGCTTTTCCATAGAAAAAAAAAAATTATGCATTATTCCTTTGTTTGCCGTCTCGGGACAGGTCCCTAACTTGTCTATTGTCTATTGTCTTGTCTAATGTTGATGTTTTCATTTGTTTTGCGCCTTGAGGTTGTGAACTACAGTCTTGTGATTGTGAAGATGAGTGCGCTTCTCTCTTTGAAACCTGAAGGAATTGTTAGCTGTTTTGTTATCAATGCTTTGTGTAGACTCTTGTTTGTAAGGAAGCACCCTAGGACATCGAAGAAGCATTACTTCTTCTCCAAAGTTGGGGTATGTTTTGAAAAAATCATTACTCCTTCAATGAAATGACCCTGAAATCATTATTCATGTCAATTTTGTTGTTTAGGATTATCTGATTGGTAATCATGGTGTGAATGATGTCAATGAGAGTCACTTCGTGCAAATGCTTTGAAAAGTTTTCAAGGTGCCAAGAAAAGTCGTTGGTTGGGTACTAGAGACAACATGAAGGTAAGTATCCTATAAGCTGCAATTAGTAACTGTTTTTGCTGACTTTTTAAAAATTATGGACAAAAACTTTGCTTATGGCGTATGTATTTCCCTATCTTGTTCCGTGGTCGCTTGGCATGTTGTGGTTGTTGTTCCCGAACGTAGAAGGTGCATTGTTTTGGATCCCTCATCGCGCTTGCTTGGGAGTGGATTTAGCTTTCAAAAGGCTCTTCAAGATGAATTTGTGAGAACCTTTTCATTGAGTCTCGCTAGCTCTATTATCTTGGTTCAACTTATGTTGATATTTGTTTTGTATTTGTTTTCTCAAATTTAGCTGGCAAATATAGAGGAAATCTGGAAAGAAGTTGTTAAAATTGACTATGGATGGCATGGATACAAAGTGGTGCACGATCCAAATATGTTGTTGCTTTGAGTGACGAGTATGTTTATTTCAGTTTAGAGATTGTTTTGATTTCTTATTGATCTTTTTTGCCTTTTTTTTTGTTTGTAACTATCTTTTTATACTAGCAGATTTCTAAATGAGAGTGGAATATGTGCTATGATGAATTTGGAACACTTTGATGTTGGAGTCGATTATGAAAGACAAGTATGCGGTCAGTGATGTTGGAAACCTTCGCATCAAGTACTTAAATGATCTGGTGTTTTGTTCGTAAAAATATTGCAACTTATCTTTGCAAACAAAATTAAGGAGGTAGTATTAGTTTTTTAGTTCTTGTTTATAGTTTTTTGAACACAATCGACATGGTTTTGGGTCTCATTATATTTTGGTATTTCAGGTGTATGCAGAGAAGTTTGGATAAGCTATCTGATTATAGGTCTATGCAAAGTAGTAGAAGAGGCCATGATATCCATTTACTAGTTAGATCTTGTTAAGGATGGTACCATCTTGAGGGTGTTTAATGATGCTTAGTTCATAGTTTGTAAACAATCTGCGACATTTGTTTGGTAACTTGAAGTGTTGTAACCGAGATAGTATCTTGTTGCAAATGGTAACTTAGCAACCGTTGGTTGTTGCAAATGTGGTCATCAATATATTGTAATGAAATGTGTAATCAATTGTCAATTGTTAGTTGTTTGTTGTTCCGTGACAGTTCCCCTTGTCTTGTGTAATGTTATTCAATAGAAAAAAAAAAAATTGTTTGTAATCATTCTATCGAGATGAAGTTGCAATCGAGATCATTCGCGATTGCAATTGGTTGCAACTAGGTTGTAAAAATTTGTTCTAAGTGTTTACAACAAGCGCTAATTATGCTACGATCAAGTTGCAATTGTGCTCTAGTCGATTGCAACTCATAGTACGATGAAGTTGCAAACGTGTGTCCGTTTTTGCCAAGATTCTCATTACACATGTATACTTCTTGGCAATATTCATATTAGTATATCTGTTTTTCCGGATACGACAAGTAGCAAACATGTAAACATTTATAATGGTGTAGTGATGTAATAACTTATAATTTGTACAGTACATAATTATGAACTAGTTGGCCAAGTATATTGTATTAACTTTTAACTAGCTACCGGGTAACATGTTGTTGCATTTCCAACTCGCAAACATGTGCTTCACCCCTCTCTGTCAATGACCTCTTTTTCACAAATGCTCCTCCGCCTCGTGCGACTCTCCCTCCACGCCCTCTTGCTGATTGTGTTATAGGGATTTCAATGTCATCTTCATTGCCTTCTTCATGTACAAGCCTCACTGACTTTGGCCTCCCTCTTTTTCTTGGTTCACTCTGTTGTGGCTTGGCTTCTTTCTTGTTCAGCCTGTTATCTGAAGCCTTGCTTTGATTTGGGTTCAGCGGACAAGTTGTTGTGTAGTGTGTGCCCGATACACCACATGTGCTGCACATTCTTGTTCCATAGGACTCTTTGGTATAGGTGCTGAGCGGGTTACCTCCTTGATGAGTCTCAACTTCATGTTTCCTCTTGTTGGCGTTTGTTGATCTTCCTTTCTCCGGGTCACCGGTGGCTCAACCAACATGACATCATTATGCATCAGCGTTGATTACTCGTTTCCACTGCCAGGGGACCCTTCAGCTTGTGTTATCACTGATCTAGTGGCTGATGGTCCACTGCCAGGCGTCTCAACAGCTGCGTTGTCTTCATTTTCTGTGTTTGTTGTTGATGGTCCATTGTTGTTTGCCGTATCCTCTGTGCTCCTGAACATTTCAATGCCTGGTAAGATGCGATCTAGTTGTCTGTCCAACTCCTCACAAGCTCAGTCGGACCTACTTGCAGCCCACACCACCTTCATCAACTTTGGCATTGATTTCAACATCCCGGGCCAGTTCCTTGCTTGCGCGATAGCACTAATTCGGACGTTGTCATGTCTATCCTGGGGAACTTGTTGCATTGCATCGCGAGTGTATCTCTTGAATATGTTTTTGCGGTATGCTTTTGACCTGCAGTGGGTGAATGCCCTTATGATATGCATGCGTAAGAGGCCCGCAAAAAATATTTTGGAGATCAACAAACGTATGACCATGTCGGTTTGTTGCAATATTATTATAACAAGTTGCAACTCGTGTTCCAATCACATTTGCAATTGCAGAAAAAGCAACAGCTATTTTTTTTTGCAAGACGATCCCCGCTGGTGTAGTAACCCCAGTGCTTATGCTGTTGTAACTGGAGAGCATTCATGTTGTGATTACGTTGCTTACCGTGCGATATGACCACGCCCGACCATGGCGACCTCATCGGTAGCATCTCCGATCAATATGTCAACCAACGTATTTGATGGACTGATTACAAAACTCCAATACAAGGTATGTCGAAGAGAATCAAAAAGATGAAGACCAAGAAGCTGAAAACGGCAAAATCCTCGTCATTCGGCAAGGTCATTCGGCAAGGCCATTCGGTAACTTTCGAGATTCAGCAAGGTCATTCGGCAAGGTCCTGAAGCTGAACTTCGAGCATTAAACTGTACCAATCTACGAAGTTTCACATAGCATGCTATACACCGTTGGAAAGCTTATCGAGTTAGCTTTCCAACGCATCCAGCCCCACGTCATTTGAAGATTCCTAGAAGAAGTTATGATCGAAACATTGAAGTCTGGTCAGAAGTCAAACAGTCACGCGGAAACAACTCGAAGGCCATCTCGGGAGATCCTTTCACATTGGCGACGTATTCAGTTTGTTTTCGTGTTTCCACCCACCTAGGAGGGTTGTTCCTAGTATAAATACCCCCCATATGTAAGCTATCGACAACTTTTGATGATTTGAGATTAATCCAAGTGATTTCGCAGACCGAGCTGCTTGAGTGTCTTACTCAACCCTTGTTCTTCCTCGTTCCTCTTGGACTTGTGAAGAGATCTCTCCGAGATCCACTAGTTCGTGCTTTTGAGTTCCATCACGGCTGCCTCGCCTTGTGTGGATTAGCTCGGTTGTGGTTCTCGCGGTCGTTTGGAGATCGAGTCGAAGTCCTCGCGGTTTTCGGTGTCTCTCTCCCCGCCGCTTGGGTCGCATCCAACCTTGGCCGTATAAAGCTAGTTATCCGCTGATCTTTCGGCAAGTTATCTTGAGTTTCCGGCAAGTTATCGTCCTACTTCCGCTACCTCATCGACGTTCCTCAAAGTTCAAGACCTACTGCCGTGAAGATCGGGCCATCCCGTTCTAACATCGGTTAGAACCTATCATCCGGTATCGAGCTTTCGTTGACACAAAGAGGTCTTTCACCATCCACATATTTATCCCCTGTTGATCTACTACATATATTTGTTTTATCCTACAGCCCAAAGCCTTTAAAAAATACCTAGAGCCATTTCTGCATCAAGTTACCTTGTGTTCTTGTGTTCTTAAGTTGCAAGTCACCACTGTTATCTTTATAGAACAAGTTGTTTCAGTTATAATTTGTTGTTAGTGTTATAAAAAAAAAAAAGAGTCAAAAAAAAAAAAAAAAGAAATAAAAAAGAGAAAGAAAAGATTAAAAAAAAAAAAAGAGCAAAGAAAAGATAAGTATTAGAGGAATTGTGTTATGCGGTGGTTGCTGAAATTTTCAGATTACATAATCAAGTGGTGGGAATCTTTTGTTGCTGCAACTTTACATCTTTGAGCACGTCAAACCACTTGGTTTTCAGTACCGAAAGCCCTCCTTGTTAGCCACCTATAGCTCCACCTAAAACCTGAACCGGGACATTCGATTAAGTAATCCTTACGACCTCTCTACCACCTCCGTTGAAGCTGTCCGCACCCGACAATCACAGTCCTTGAGGCAAGAACTTGGGTAAGTAAGTGGTGAGTTTTGAGTGTTTCCACAAATACTTTATATTCCACCTTTCTTGCTGCCCCTAACATGGCAGGACCATATTCAAGTATGCGTGGTGGTGGACATAGAGGAAAAGAACCACTAGTCTCACGAGCTATGTTACATTATTTCGAAGATTCATTGTTGCATAGCATGGAGAGGATGTTCGATGAGCGTCTTCCTACACCACGTCGTCGAGCTCCACAACGATGTAGCCCAACAAGAAAAATTCAGCGAGAGAGCGAGAAACACTTAAGATTGATCCACAAAAATAGTGAGGGAGAGTTTCCACAGCCACATAAAACCCCAAAGCCTCAAAAGAACCCAAAAACCGGGTAAAGAGGGATTAGTCATGATGGCTAGGAAAGGGGTTTCAAAAGAATTGAGTGTACCCAATGCCAAAATGAGTGAAAAAGAAGAAGAATTATGTGAGGAATTATTTACCACTAACATTATAATGCCTTCTTCTAGTTGTGTTTTCTTGTGTGACACAGGTTCATGATGAAGAAGATGTGGTTAATTATGATCAGCCCCCAATTTTCGATGAGGAAGTTGAATTGGTGGATAGGGACAATGATGCTGAAATTTCATTCCATAATATGCAACATAAAGTTCAGATTGAAGGCAATTATAATGCAAGTGCTTCGGCATCCATAGATGCAAGTTCAATAACATTTGAGGAGGCTTTTGTTCCTAATTCTTTCGTGACAGTTGCTGCTCCGATGCCATTAGAGAGCAGGGCGAAGTATGACATATATGAATATATTGCCCCACTAGACATTGAAGTAATTGTACATCAAAATCCATGTGAGAATGAGGGTTGCATGACCAATCTGAGAGATAGTGAATACAAAAGGGAGTTGAGTGATTTCAGCCACTATGACAACGGGAATATCTGCAATACGAGTGTGAGGGATACACCACGTAACAATAGAGAGTTAGAATGCAAGCAATGTGAGGATATTTTTGAAACTAACACTCTCATCTCTACCTCTAGTGTTTGTTTTCTAAATGTGCAGGTTTGTAAGGAGACTAAAGAAAAGATGGTTGCTCAAGGCAACTCCATACAAGTCAAGAAAATTGAGAAGGCTGTTGTTCCTCCTGAACCGCTTGCTTGCTGCCCAAAACATGAACCATGCCAAGGAAAGTGGTAAGATTTTAGAGGTGCCATCCATGGTACTTGAGCTGCCACAAAGTCCAAAAGGTATTCAAATTAATTCAGATCTGAATTTACAAAGTACAATGGTGAGTAATAGTGAGAAAGAACATGTTTCAAATGGATTTGACCCCTCGATAGTAGTTGTGCTGATTTGGTAGTGTCACATGATGATACCTTTGCTGAAATTTTGCATGTTGATAACCAATGTTCAGTCATAAATGATATTTTCTATGGTTTGATATGGTTTATATACATGATGTTTTGCAATTATATATCTAATACTTTGCATGTAAATAAATCTGATAATGTGAAAATGTATACATGTGATGAATTCTTTGCAAAAATGTCTCCATCTACATGTTTGCGCTATGTCATGTTTGATAAAAGTGTTGAAATCAACAATATACTTGAGAAAATTTTTGAGATAACATCCATGGAATCTTTGAAAACCCCCTACAGTTGCAAGTTTATATTCAATTTTATTGGACATCAAGTTGCAACTAAATTCAATGTTTGTGCTCTTTTGTATAACATATGACAAGCTTGCTAATTTTGAGATAAGTTATTGTGATCATTATTTGTTTGAACTTGATATGGAAAGATTGCTTGCTGACTGTTGTACAGAACCGAAAGTGTTATTCCCTTCTTCCTATCATGATTCAAAAGAAAGAAATCTTATGCATACATGCTTTATTAGTGAATCTGAAATTTTTCAACTTCATTTGGAGCCATTGAGTTTGACAAGGGCATCTTTGAATCGAGCAATATGAATGTCAAGAATGTTCCTTTTTTTATCTTTTTGATATATGTGATCTTGCAAAGATGAAGTATGATAACATGAATCAAATGATTGGTTTGAAAGAAATTCTTGTGCTCCCATGTTCGAAGCTATTTGCAGGTTCACCAAAGTTGAGAGAACATTTCTTACATGGAAAAAGAAATAATGTGGATATTAATCATAAAAGAACAAAACAGCAAAACAACATAAAAGATAATTGTAAATATCATGTACATCCACCCTCTGTCTTGTCTAGATTGTTTTCAGGTAAGCAAAAAAGTCGAGGGCGACTTTTCTTGAAGGGAGGGAGGATGATGTGACCATGCCAAGGCAATCAACATTCACTATGTGGTCAAGGCAACCATTCAAGGTGAAAGCTAAACTTGATTTCAAATTGTTTAGATTTCCACATACAAGGCTACTACTTGGCTTGTATGATTATAGATTCAAACACATTGCTGTGATCATGGAAGATGAAGCTCGAGATGTTGTCCTAACACTACTTGTCATTCGTTTCGGACAATTATGTGGACAACAAGAGTTAGAGTCGAGGGGCGACTCCTTTTCAAGGGAGGGAGGATGATATGACCACGCCAGCCATGGCGACCTCATCGGTAGCATCTCCTATCAATATGTCAACCAACGTATTTGATGGACTGATTACAAAACTCCAATACAAGGTATGTCGAAGAGAATCAAAAAGATGAAGACCAAGAAGCTGAAAACGGCAAAATCCTCGTCATTCGGCAAGGTCATTCGGCAAGGCCATTCGGTAACTTTCAGTATTCAGCAAGGTCATTCGCAAGGTCATTCGGCAAGGTCCTGAAGCTGAACTTCGAGCATTAAACTGTACCAATCTACGAAGTTTCACATAGCATGCTATACACCGTTGTAAAGCTTATCGAGTTAGCTTTCCAACGCATCCAGCCCCACGCCATTTGAAGATTCCTAGAAGAAGTTATGATCGAAACATTGAAGTCTGGTCAGAAGTCAAACAGTCACGCGGAAACAACTCGAGAAGGCCATCTCGGGAGATCCTTTCACATTGGCGACGTATTCAGTTTGTTTTCGTGTTTCCACCCACCTAGGAGGGTTGTTCCTAGTATAAATACCCCCATATGTAAGCTATCGACAACTTTTGATGATTTGAGATTAATCCAAGTGATTTCGCAGCCGAGCTGCTTGAGTGTCTTACTCAACCCTTGTTCTTCCTCGTTCCTCTTGGACTTGTGAAGAGATCTCTCCTCGAGATCCACTAGTTCGTGCTTTCTATGAAGTTCCAGCGACGGGCTGCCTCGCCTTGTGTGGATTAGCTCCGGTTGTGGTTCTGCGGTCGTTTGGAGATCGAGTCGAAGTCCTCGCGTTTTCGGTGTCTCTCCCCGTCGCTTGGGTCGCATCCAACCTTGGCCAGGTATAAAGCTAGTTATCCGCTGATCTTTCAGCAAGTTATCTTGAGTTTCCAGCAAGTTATCGTCCCTACTTCCGCTACCTCATCGACGTTCCTCAAAGTTCAAGACCCACTGCCGTGAAGATCGGGCCATCCCCGCTTCTAACATCGGGTTAGAACCTATCATCAAACAAAATTACCTATAGCCCTTTGACGGTACTGTTTACCTTGTGTTCTTTGCGCTCATCAAGTTGCTAGTCACCACCGTTATATATCTATCTTTTGTTATCCATTGTTAGTGTCAAAAAAAAAAAAAAGAGAGAAAGAAAATATTCGAAAAAAAAAACAAAAGAGAAAGAGGAAAAGAAAGAAAAAAAAAAAAAAATCAGAGAAGGAATTGAGTTGCGGTTGGTTGCTGAAATTTTCAGTTCACATATTCAAGTGGTGGTAAGTTTTGTTGCTGCAACTTTACATCTTTTGAGCACATCAAACCACTTGGTTTTTTAGTACCAAAGCCCTCCTTGTTCAGCCACCTATAGCTCCACCCTAAAAACCGAAACCAGGACAATCGATTAAGTAATCCTTACGACCTCTCTACCACCTCCGTTGAAGCTGCCCGCACCAGCACAATCACAGTCCTTGAGGCAAGAACTTGGGTAAGTAAGTGGTGAGTTTGAGTGTTTCCACAAATACTTCATATTCCACATATTTCTTGCCACCCCTAACATGGCAGGATCAGATTCAAGTGTTCATGGTGGGCGCCATGGAGATGAGGCCCCCTGTCTCCACGGGCTGAGTTCCTTCATGTGGCCAATCTTGTGGAGGCCATGGGAAGGATGCTCGATGAGCGTCTTCCTGCAGCAGGAGGACGTGGACCACGTCGTGATCAAGAAGACCATCATCGGGAGGAATCCGAGATGAGAATTCTGGTTTTGGCCATGGATTCGATCGCTCACGGTGATGGGCGTGGAGGACATAGTGGTCGCCGTCGTGCTGATTTTGATAATCAGCGTGGCGGACGTCGTGCACTCGAACGTCGTGTGAGATTTGAAGACGAAGAGTTTGAAGATCATGATCATGAGGAAAGGTCGGATGATGAAAATCCCTTTGGTCGTGGTGGGAGATTTGACCGGCGTCATCATCATCGACGTGCTGATTTTGAAGATAGGGAATTTCATCGCGGGTCGCCGTCATTATGATGACCCCGATAATATTGCTCGTGTCAAGTTGAGTATCCCCAAGTTTACTGGAAAGGAGAATGCCGATGAGTATCTTGAATGGGCTGAACAATGTGATCAAATTTTTAGAGTGCATAATCTTTCAGATCAGCGTCGTGTGAATCTTGCTTCGGTTGAGTTCTCTGGATATGCTCTCACTTGGTGGAATCAGGTGCAAGAGAATCAACTTGAATTGGGGCTGGGATATATTAATACTTGGGAAGAAATGAAGCGAGTAATGAAGAGGCGCTTTTGTTCCTTCAAGCCATCAGCGTGATCTCACAAATCGTTTGCAAACGTTGAAGCAAGGGAAGAGATCGGTTGATGAATATTTCAAGGAGATGGAGTTGCTGCTAGTTCGGACTGGAACTAGAGAAAGCATGGAGGCTAAAATGGCAAGATTTCTTAGAGGTCTTAATGAAGAAATCGCAGGTTTTGTTGAGATGTTCCCATATCGCACCTTGCAAGAACTTGTTGATCAAGCTGTCCGTACAGAGAGGAAAATTCAGCAAGAGTCTCGTGGAAAATCTTTTGGCAGCCATTCCATTGCTGCCCCATGGCGCAAAACAACATTCTAGTACTTCTTTTTCGTGGGGGACGATCATATGGTGCTGCCACTAAGTCCTCTCCATCGATTGGTACATCAAAGATGGCTGTTTCTACAGCGTCATCCCCTGCAAATCAGCAGAAAACTGCTGCAAATTCAGCAGCCCCAACCTTTGCTTCTGGTGCTACTTCCTCTTCTCGAGTAGAGAAATTGTGTGTCACAAGTGCCATGGGCGTGGACATATTGCTGCTCAATGTCCAAGTAGGAGGACTATGATTGTGAATGAAAAAGGTGAATGGGAATCTGAGAGTGAACAAGAAGATGAAGGCCCAAAGTTTGATGAAGAAATTGAAGAAGTTGAGAGTGAAATTCAGCCTGATGATGGAGAACATAATTGTTTCATTTCTCTTCATGTGCTTAGTGTGACTGCTGAAAAGGAAGAAGGTGGGCAGCGACATAATCTTTTCCACACCAGAGGCATGATCAAAGACAAGCTATGTCGCATCATTGTTGATAATGGCAGCTGCAACAATATTGCTAGTCAAGAATTGGTGGACAGATTGGGGTTGAAACCACGGCGACATCCTAGTCCATACAAGATGCAATGGCTTAATGATTGTGGTGCACTTCGTGTAAGCCAAGTGGTGAATGTTCCTTTCTCTGTTGGAAAGTATAATGGTCATGTGGAGTGTGATGTGGTACCTATGCAAGCATGCCAATTGCTGCTAGGAAGGCCATGGTTATTTGATCGTGATGTTCAGATTTTTGGAAGAGCTAACAAGTTGTCATTCATGTACAAAGGAGAGCGAATTTCTTTGCTTCCTTTGACACCGGAGGAAATTTTGAAAGATGATATAAAGAAGAAACAGCGAGAGAGCGAGAACCACTTAAGAGTGACCCACAAAAATAATGAGAGAGAGTGTCCACAGCCACATAAAACCCCACAACCTCAAAGAACCCAAAAACCAGGAAAAGAGGGATTAGTCATGATGGCTAGGAAAGGGGATTTAAAAGAATTGAGTGAACCTAATGCCATGTTCTTTGTACTCCTGTACAAAGACACTCTTCTTTCTACTAACACCTCACCCTCTACTTTGCCTAGTGTTGTCTTTGATGTGTTACAGGATTTTGAGGACGTGTTCCCTGATGAAGTACCACCAGGGCTGCCACCTATGAGAGGGATTGAGCATCAAATCGACTTAGTCCCTGGTGCATCACTTCCAAACCGAGCTGCATACCGCACCAATCCAGAGGAGACAAAGGAGATTCAGCGCCAAGTGGAAGAATTGATCAAGAAAGGGTATGTCCAAGAAAGTCTTTCACCTTGTGCTGTCCCTGTTTTGTTAGTTCCTAAGAAAGATGGATCTTGGAGGATGTGTGTGGATTGTCGAGCTATTAATAACATCACCGTAAGATATAGGCATCCAATTCCTCGATTAGATGACATGCTTGATGAACTTAGTGGTGCTATTATATTCACTAAAATTGATTTGAGAAGTGGTTATCACCAAATTAGAATGAAAGAAGGAGATGAATGGAAAACTGCTTTTAAAACAAAATTTGGATTATATGAATGGTTGGTGATGCCCTTTGGATTGACAAATGCACCTAGTACTTTTATGAGGTTGATGAATCATGTGCTTAGAACATTCATTGGGAAATTTGTTGTGGTTTACTTTGATGATATCTTAATTTATAGCAAGACTCTTGATGAACATGTTGAGCATATCCGATGTGTGCTTGCTGTCCTACGTGAGCAAAATTATATGCTAACCTTGAAAAGTGCACCTTTTGCAATCGACAAGGTAGTTTTTCTTGGATTTGTTGTTTCAGGTCAAGGCGTGGAGGTTGATGAAGATAAAATCAAGGCTGTACGAGATTGGGCGCCTCCACGAACGTGAGCCAAGTAAGAAGTTTCCTTGGGCTTGCTGGTTTTTATCGGCGCCCGTGAAGGATTTCAGCACTATTGCTGCTCCCATCAATGAGTTAACAAAGAAAAAGAAGTGCCTTTCAAGTGGGAAGAAGCACAACAGAAAAGCTTTTGATGAGTTAAAGATGAAGCTAACGACAGCCCCAGTCCTTGCACTCCCAGATTTCAGCAAGACATTTGAAATAGAATGTGATGCAAGTGGTAATTTTTTTGTGGCTTGCTCGATGGACTATAGGATATCAAACAAAATATATGTAGTAGATCAACACAGGGGATAAATATGTGGATGGTGAAAGACCTACCGTGTCAACGAAAGCTTTGATACCGGATGATAGGTTCTAACCCGATGTTAGAACGGGGATGGCCCGATCTTCACGGCAGTAGGTCTTGAACTTTGAGGAACGCCGATGAGGTAGCGGAAGTAGGGCGATAACTTGCTGGAAACTCAAGATAACTTGCTGAAAGATCAGCGGATAACTAGCTTTATACCTGGCCAAGGTTGGATGCGACCCAAGCGACGGGGAGAGAGACACCGAAACCGCGAGGACTTGACTCGATCTCCAAACGACCGCAGAACCACAACCGAGCTAATCCACACAAGGCGAGGCAGCCGTCATCGGAACTTCATAAAAGCACGAACTAGTGGATCTCGTGAGAGATCTCTTCACAAGTCCAAGAGGAACGAGGAAGAACAAGGGTTGAGTAAGACACTCAAGCAGCTCGGCTGCGAAATCACTTGGATTAATCTCAAATCATCAAAAGTTGTCGATAGCTTACATATGGGGGGGTATTTATACTAGGAACAACCCTCCTAGGTGGGTGGAAACACGAAAACAAACTGAATACGTCGCCAATGTGAAAGGATCTCCCGAGATGGCCTTCTGAGTTGTTTCCGCGTGACTGTTTGACTTCTGACCAGACTTCAATGTTTCGATCATAACTTCTTCTAGGAATCTTCAAATGACGTGGGGCTGGATGCGTTGGAAAGCTAACTCGATAAGCTTTCCAACGGTGTATAGCATGCTATGTGAAACTTCGTAGATTGGTACAGTTTAATGCTCGAAGTTCAGCTTCAGGACCTTGCCGAATGACCTTGCCGAATGACCTTGCTGAATACTGAAAGTTACCGAATGGCCTTGCCGAATGACCTTGCCGAATGACGAGGATTTTGCCGTTTTCAGCTTCTTGGTCTTCATCTTTTTGATTCTCTTCGACATACCTTGTATTGGAGTTTTGTAATCAGTCCATCAAATACGTTGGTTGACATATTGATCGGAGATGCTACCGATGAGGTCGCCATGGCTGGCGTGGTCATATCATCCTCCCTCCCTTGAAAAGGAGTCGTCCTCGACTCTAACTCTTGTTGTCCACATAATTGTCCGAAACGAATGACAAGTAGTGTTAGGACAACATCTCGAGCTTCATCTTCCATGATCACAGCAATGTGTTTGAATCTATAATCATACAAGCCAAGTAGTAGCCTTGTATGTGGAAATCTAAACAATTTGAAATCAAGTTTAGCTTTCACCTTGAATGGTTGCCTTGACCACATAGTGAATGTTGATTGCCTTGGCATGGTCACATCACTGTGTGTTCATGTTGTTTGCATTCACATTTGTATTCCCCACTTTCCTTGTCCGCAATCACCTTGAATTCATGATTTGCCCAGCAGAAACTCCCTTCCCCTTGTTCATGTTTCACTAACCAACGATTATCCTTTTCTGAGTTTGGATCACGGCGAATGTTAAAAGCCGTGCTGTTCTGGTATTGCCTTTTGTACTCCTGATAGACAGCTCTTGTGTATACTTTGGACAGCTGCTCATCGAATTTGGCCTTGCATGCGCGCGTCACCGTAGCCTGCAAAGCATCAGTTTTTTGTTGCAATTAGCATGTAGAGGATGTTGTAAGCAGGGTTCATTTACTATTGCAAATACGGTAATATGTTTTTTTATGGGTATTTTGTTTTTATACCTGTGCGTAGTGATTCTCGCCCGCGTCCATATGGTCTGCGTGCTGCAAAGACTCCAAAGATCCTCTTGGCAAATGTGTGTAGGCTGGTGCTTGCATCAACATAACCATCTTTTAAGACCCTATTTTGGCTCTCCGATCTTTGTGTTGAAGTCATCCTTCCACAATACATGCCTTTGAAGTAGCACGATATCCACCTCTCTCTTTTCTCCCACAGGGCCTTTATTGCAGGATTGTCAGCAATTTGACAGTCATCAACCAATTTTTCCCATTCTTCCTCAAACTGGGTTGGTCCCAAAGGATAATTCAGCAATGACTCGAACCTTTCTTGCAATTTCTTGTCCTTGTGTTGTTTGAACAGCTCTTCCAGCTCAATCTCCCAAGGTCTTAAGATGTGCCAACGGCAGCTCCTATGGTGAGTCTTTAGGAACACCTTTGGAATTGCGATAAACATCATTTGGATCTTCATCCGTGAAAGGGTAACATGTGGAAATATTTTTCAGATAAACAGAGTACTAGTTGCAAATTTTTTCGGATAAACAAAGAATCACGCTTTGCAATTAAACAACAAAGTGATATTGCAATTCAATATCGCCACGGTTTTGCAACAAAATGCATACATTTTGTCGCTGAAATGTATTTTGACAAAATAATGTATTGTATCTAGCAAACAAAAACATATGACTATTTGCAAATGTTTTTGACTCACCGCTTAGGATAACATGTGGTTCGACGTCATCCATGCAACTCTTGAACGTCTCGAATAGCCATATGAATGATGCTTTGCTGGATTAAATCACCCATGAGTGCTTGTCCAAAAGTCACATTCATCAAGTGATTGCTGGATCCAACAAACATTGCTAGTGGCATGTTCTTGATGTTTGTTTTGTGAGTCGTATCGAAGGTCACGACGTCTCCAAAGTCTTTGTACAATGCCCTCGACTTGCATGACTCGAATATGTTTCTAACAACCCTTGTCTTTGGATCCGTATCGATATCCCAGAGAAATGGTCATTTTTCTCCTTACACTCTCGGAAGAATTTCAATAGCTTGTTTAGATCATCATTTACGTCTTCCCTTGCCTTGGCCTCTTTCCCGTAAATACGTTGCAATTACATTAAGTTACCACCGTTGCCATTAATGTCACGAGAATGTTGCAATTACAATCGGACAATGTTGTAACACAATTCAGACTTACATATTCCTCACATCCTTCTCTCGTGAACCCCCATCTGGCGACCGTCATGCGCTTCCGTCATCACATTCAAATACAGCAACATGTGGAACACCGTTCCTTGTCATGATATGGAAGAGGTCGCATATTCCTTTCACCATGTGCTTGGGGGCGTGCATGAACCGCACCATCTTCTGAGACGGCTCCGGTTTGTGGTTGTGGGGTGTTTTCACAATGTCAAAGTACCAAAGACTTTTCCTTTGTGTTCACCTTAACTTTGACGAAGCTTGGCGGCCCACATCTTTTCGACCCTTTCTCGCTTTCGGTTCGTGATCATCTTTTTTTGCCCGGACACTTGCCCCCTCAATTTGGACATAATCTTGCAATCCCGACCCGAACCCCGCAAGCCTTGCGTATTCGACGTAAAATGCGTAAGCTTCATCACGGTATTGAACCTCTCGCTTTACTCTTGGCACAAATATTGTATGGCGGCACATATGCATCCTGTCATGAAGAAAAACATAGACAAACATGGTTAGGTTAGCAACAATCATAATGCTGTTGCAACCATTAGACATTTTCAAATTGCAATTTGGTGTACTTTGTTTGCAACTACAGTCATCATGGTGTTGCAACTACGATCATCATAGTGTAATTTGGCGATCCTAGCAATTGAGAACAGAGCGTAAATAGAATACCAATGTCGCAATTACAGTCATCATGGTGTTGCAACTAGCGCATACAGTTTAGATGCAATTTGTTTGTACCATAGAATTGTTTTTTGGGTCTTACCGCATCGAAGAGTCGCTCCCTATGACCGGGGTAGCCATGTCCCCCGAGCCAACGCCGCCGGGCGGTGTCGGGCAGGCTTGGTATGGTGTAGCGGATCAACACTTCCCGGTGTCGCCATGTGCGCGCAGACATGGAAACGCCGGGTCGCCGGTGTTGAGGACAGCGCGAGTTCCCCTTTGCTGGACTTGCGGGCGGGTCTCCGGCCCTCCCCTCCATGCACGCCGTGCAAGGCTAGGGTGCGAATCATCTCGAATCCGCCATGACCATAGCTGCGTGGCCCGGCTCGATTGGAAGCGATCCTATCGATCCCCCACCGTGATTCCGTGGTTGGGGTGTGGAGGTGGTGTTGGGGCGGAGGCGAGGCCGAGGTGTTGACGGAAGCGGCGGCGGATGCGAGGCGAGGCGGAGTTGGGGGCGGAGGAGGCCGATCCCCTAAGTGTTTTGAGGCGGCTCCATGGATTCAACCCGGCGATTTGTCGCTGCGGGTTTTGTGTGGAGGTTGTGTTGGGGGCGCGGCGACGCGGATGCGGAGGTGGAGGCGAGGCGGAGGAGTCGAGACGGAGACGGCGCGACGGAGATTTCAAAATTCGAACAGGGGTTGTCGGGGTGATGTGTCCCGGTCGGACACTTTTGTTAGTTGGAGCATGCGGGCCCACGCGACTTTATTTCAGGAGAAGCGCGGAGGGGTAGATTTTGGTTTGTCAAGGCCTCCTTGGCCCATCTTGTGCTTGTAAAGGAGGCGCGGCCCACCGCCTGTTTGTTCTGCGGGTGGGTGCATTTTGTACGTGAGAATGCACCCGGTGCATTTTAGGCCTGCCCGTATATATATATAGTATATATATATATATATATATATATATATATATATATATATTCCATAATCTATTCCTATCCTAATCTACCTTTATGGAATATTGTAAATATTATGTTTGCCTTTATGCTTCAATGTTGATGCAAAGGTGTTTGATTTCTTATCATAAGTGTTCATCTCGCATGCATGAGATGAATGATAGTCATATGCATGTCTTTAGCGTGTCTTGTACCATTTGATGGTTATTGTTTGTCGGCCGATGTGACTATTACTTTTTTTTTTATTTTGGTTTCATTGGTCATATGTATGGTTTCAAAGGGTAGACCTATTCGAATCTAGCGTTTATCGTTTACGTACTCCCGAGAGTAGTTACTCCTCCTCAATAAAACCACGTTGCACATGTGTTTCATACTTGTTTAGTATTAGTTTGAGTATGTTTAGATACTCATATTAACGCAGATCGCAAAAAAATTTTTGAAGGAACCCATATTTTTCATATATACAAACATATCACTACTAGCAGATATAAACAAAGTATATCCACATACTCTACGTATCCACATACCCTAGATAGTCTAGTATGATCATCATATACTTAATCCCCATACACTTTCAGCAGCCCCACCATGATATCCATGGCAGGCCCTACTTGTTTGAACTAACTAAAAATGTTATAACTCACAAAACCAAAAATCAAATTAAATTCGATTACACCATTGAATTTCTTTTAATAAATCCCGCAAAACAAGACCTCATATGGATATATTTCGATAAAATTACGTATGGCCCCAATCGATGACGATTGGTAAAAAGAGAATGGTAAAAGGGACAAACTCCATGAGACGGATGGTCAAATATGAAGTTCAAAAGTTAAAAATGACAAACTCCACGAGACGGAGGGAGTAGTGATATTCTAACTCATCTCGAACACAAATAAAACTAAATATAGCTAGTTTTGGGGACGGACACATCTGTAAAGGCGTGCCACAAGGCGACATCCAAATCCGGCCGGGATCGGAACCGAGCACGAACTCAAGATCGTGCGGCACCGAGCGACGCAAAGGGATGACGGTTCTTCCTCGGTAGTGGTGGCACACGCGCTTGCATCCTTCCACCCATGCACGCACGTGGGGATCGGACGATGGCCAGCCGCGACTCATGCACCGTCGCGATCAACCAAGGTTGGGTTGTAGTGCACAGCCCCTCGATGAGGTCCTCCATTGCCCAACGCGCTTCCCCGCAGACATGGTTCGCCCACCGGCCGGCCGTGGCTACTGGGCGCCGGCCGATTCCATGGGAGCGGCGCGGTATTCTTGGTCCACGGGGTTCCGACCTGGTCTGAGAGCATCGCGCCAAGAAGTAAGTCGGCGCCGGTCCGCAAGATTAGCGGCTTTCGAGGAGCTCCGGCCCCCTAGGATCCCATCACGGCGCCGCCGTCATCCTCACCATCCCCTCGTAGCATATGGCCTCCTGGACGATTGGCCTTGAAGAAGGTCAGCCGCGTAGCTCCTGGGGAAGCTTTGTGCATCGCCCGTACCCGGTATGGCCGAAACCGAGCACACGAGCGTCTGATCGCTCCCTGGTTGTCGCGGTGTCTTGCCGGAACTGCGGCCGAGCACAGTCGAAGATCCATATATCGTTACTCGGATGTTTCTTGTCCTCCCCGCTTGATGCAGCGCGGAGGATCTGCCGCCCGGCGAGTTCCTCCGGCAGCCAGCAGGGAAGCACATCGTCCACGGCATGCGCCGCCATCGCGCCGGCAGCGGTGTTGCGGCCTCTTGCCCTTCATCTTTCTCACTCGCCCTCCTTGCCCTTTGGGTAGCCGGCCTCTTGCCCTTCCGCAGCACGGAAACGGCCGCTTCGCCACACACAACCCCGAAGCAATAATGAACACGCCCGGCCCGGCCGCGCGAGTCCCAATAAAAGTATTGGAAAAGGGATGTTTTGGTCAAACAGTTCGGGAATATAAAAATCATCATCAAAATACCTGCGTCGTTGGCGACACGTATTCTTGTCAGACACGAGCCTTTTCCACCGGATGGCTCCTTTTACTACGACGCAGCGTGTATAGGGCCTTGCATGCGAATCCTTTGCATAATCCTACACACCTCGTGGGATAAGGCCCATGTCCGGCCTTGCACGAATCACTGCGTATGGCTGGCCAGGATAGGGGCCGCACGTCCCGCCACTTGCCGTTCCGGTCCAATCCTTGTGCAGGCGATGCGGTTGCGGTGCCATATCCACACCTGCACGGTGCTTTCGAACGGTGAGGCACCGGGAAGACGACAACACGCAAAGACGCCTACTACTCCTCTGGCTCCTTTTTTTCGACTTATTTCAGCTTATTCTCTCTCACGAATACTATTAAATCAGCCGAACCGGCTCGGCCTATATTTCGGGCGCTGAAAAATACGATTACTATGTGGGATTTCGAGGCGGCGAATGCTCCCGATTAGCCCTGGTACTATTCATCTTCTTCCTCTCGCCGCCCTCTCGTTTCGCGCTCCCCCCACCGGCCAGCCCTAGCCCTAGAGAGCTCACGGCCAACCCTAGCGCTCGCGGGCGCCATCCTCTTCCCCCACAGAGAGAATCACATATCATAGAGCTTTCTATAGGAAGAACAACTCACGAGGGGAGGGGAGGGAGGGAGGAGGAGAGGAGTAGGGACATCAAAATAGCACAAATTTGGAAAAAAATATAACACAATGCATGATTACGACGAATAAAATATCTCGCTTTTCATGCATACTCCTACTCGTGGATCTTTTCAACATAAACCATGCATATGATCGATCAAATTAATCCAGCTTCGATCGAGAACATCAACCATCACGCGCGCACCAAAAGCTATCCAATTCGGTTTGTTTGATCGACAATGCCATCTAGAGAAAGAGGAGGTAGCAATAGATCGGTGCCAGGCTAGACTACAAATAGAAAGTTTGATTGTGTGAAGATCGTAAACCGAGACACCGGCAATGATATCCGTGCTCGCCGCTGATATCTACCGCAAAAAAGATTGATCGACCGAAGAACCTCTTACACTCGTCGCGGATCCTACACTCCTCGCCGCAGAACACGGAGCACACCACACCACCCGAGACGCCGAGGGACGGCCGCCGCACCGCTTCGGGCCGGTTTGCAGACGATGCCCGTCATGGCGAGGGCACCATTTGGGCTATAGGATGGGATGTACGCCACTCTTTTCGGTATATGCTTCGCCAAGTCGCCCAACCTAAAACTCCATGCATGTCGGCGGGCCGAAGTACACTTGATGCTCTTCCACGCCCCAAATTGCCGCCGGGTTGTCACCTTCGATATCCCGCAATACCCGCCGGCATAGTCGCCGTCCGCGGCACCGGTGTTAGCCCCTCAGAGAGCACAAGAGCAAGAACATAGTCGGCGTTTTCATGCCCTAGCACGGCCGCGCTACAAGATCGAGTAGCGGTTTTCTTTGAGAAGTGCGGCGGCCCATTTACTCGGCAGACGGCATACATGCTCGGTGGCTGGCTACGCTCCTCGGGTTCGCCGACGGCGAGGAGGTCGGTAAAGACTCTTGCGATACTTGAGCGAGTAGTAATGACCCTTGAGGGACGACCCGTCGCGGTCACGGCACTAGGTCTGGTCGGATGCCCGGCCCCACCAGTCGCCGCCAGACGGCGCTTTCATCCAGAACATGTGTACCGCAGTTGGCGAGGGCCCCCCATGGGATCGGCGCATGGCGACTGAATCGTGTCTGCAACGTCCACGGAAGGTTTTCCATGGCACGGGCGGCTGCGGCGGGCGCTTTTTGGTGGCAGCTACGGCGCCCTCTAGCTATGGTTCTTAACATCCGCCGAGGACGGTGGTTGAGCAAGAAATAGGCGCTCGGTTAATAAGCAATAATGCGGGTGCGCGGGCCGGGTGCAAGGACGTAGGGAGTAGTAAACTAGTAAGAGCGGGCGGCCGGGTGCACTATCCCAATGCTCGCCCAGTAAGATACGGAGTACAAAATGTTTTCAAATCAGCTACACCCTCCGTCCCACAAATAAAAAAGTCCGTGTTTGACTTCTAGAATCCTTGTTTGACCATTCGCCTTATTCAAAATGTCTTAAAAATTTAGATATTTTGTTTTGATTTATTTTATCGTTAGAGATACTTTTATAATCATTTAATTATTTTATTATTTGCATAAAAAAAAAATTAAATAAGACGAATGGTCAAACAGGATTGTAAAAGTCAAAAAATGACTTTTTATTTGTGGGACTGAGAGTGTACATGTTTTCCATGACAAGATGATCTCAACTCAAATCAAAAGGTTGTAAACTACGAAGTTTCATAATTGAGAACTACAATCGGTATATATGTTGGTGGTTTGTCTATCCGACGTCACTTTAAAACATTTTAATTTCATTTTTTTTCTAATTTGAGACCTAGTTTTCCATTACAAGATAAGGTCAAATCAAAAAAGTTCTAAACTAAAGAGTTTTGAGGACTTAGCAAGATCTACAATTCTTATTTTAGTTTTTCCCCATCCAACATAGTGCTAGTGACATTGTTCACAAATCTTAGAAATGTCTCTCGTAGTTTCATAAACGCTGAGACATGTGTAACTCTCGTGAACAATGTTACCGCGACGTCGTCGGATCAAGAAATGACCCGCGGAATAGCGCTGCAATGGAATGAGCGAGATAGCTCTTTTTTCGAGGCGCACTATCCCAACGATCGCCTCTATAAGATTTCTTCTGTTAAAATCACTAGGTGCTCCAAAATTGATGTTTGGAGTTGTAATTTTTGAAATTTAAAATTGAAATGTTATCTATGAAACATGACAGAGTAATAGAAGTAAGAATACAATCGCCTGATAGAGCATGATTTGACAAAAATTAGAAAGAAAAACCATCATTTTTGGAGTTACTATGATGAGAAAGAGTAGTTACAAGTTTTGACCACGCATTAAAAAAGAAAAATAGGGTTCTTGAGCCCCGAAGGTCTCCGACGTGGCGGCACACCGGCGTGCACGGATGTAACCAGAGATGAGGTCTCTTGCGACGGGGAGGACCACCACCACCGTGATTCCCATAACCTAAGCGTTACTAGTTTGCTATTGATGATGCGGGTTTAGGCTCCTACCGAGCTCGACACCGACGATGGCGGGTGCGGTGGAGAGCGGGGATCGGCGCTCCGGCCAATGACGACAAGCCGAGGTTAAATAGACGTTATGGAAAGCACCAGCAACGCAGCGCAAATTCCTTTGAACACACGGGCCGAGGTGGGGACGGGTCAGAGAGGGGGTTGCTTCGCCGAGAGAACGATCGAACGCCGCGGCGGCGGACACGGCAAGTTGTTCCAAGGCGACGATAACGGCACAGGCGATAAGCATATAACCGTCAAGCCGACGAGCCTCGAGGTGCAAGAGAGAAGGCAAAGATCGAGTTCAGCCGGAGGCGGCGAGGCACGACGAGGCGCTCGCGGCGGCCATTGCTGCGTGGTCCGGCGGACACGGCAGCGCATTCTGAGGCGGCGTCAATCGGCACGGGCGCATAACCTCCAAGCCGACGAGCCCGCGAGGTTCCAAGGTAGAGAAGGGTGTGACCGTGTGAGTTCAGCCCATCGGCGGCTAGCTAGCCACGCCGAGGTGCTCGCGGCGGCCATGGCTGCGTGGCCGGCGGCGGCGAGAATCGCAAATAAATTTAACACCTCGCAAACATGAATACACCATTGTCGCTCTGTTCACTCATCATTTCAGCTGCAATCAAACATCCACGCAGCACATGATTTAGAGAAATACAACACATATATTAAATCACAAACACCATACCACACAATTAAAATATAACACAAGGATTACAACGAATTAAAGCATCTCACCAGTGTTCATCACTGCATGCTACTCAGAGAATCAATCGTACATCACCAATCCATGCATGCACACAACCAAAAGCTAGCAAAAGCTGTTTGATCGATCTAGATCATCTAGCTAGAGCTAAGCTAGATAGATGTACACACAGACACACACACACACACACACACATATATGTAGACCGGCCTGCTCCTTATACCAACGCTGCAGCAAGGAAGTGTAACACCCTAGGTGTTAAGCATCTTGAAAGCATGATCATTTGCATAGCATCATCATCATTTCATGCATGAGCAAGTTCATAATAGCATTTACTTTGAGTTGCTCTCATTCCATGCTTGCTTGATCTAGCTACTATAAGATCTTGGCTATAATGATGTTTTGGACCTAGATTGTGCCTAGATATATTTTTTGACATAATTTAGGACCATGTTTGAGCTTGTGATTCAATTTAGAAAATTTTTATAAAATAGCCCTAGAGTGTCAAACCTCTTTTGACCCATTTTGAAACTCATTTCAAAAGTGCTTGCTAGAATGGTTTTTAGCAAAAAGTTTCTATAGATGAAATGAAGTACTTTTATATAGAGCAAATGATCTTTTATAAGTTTCCTGTGAAAAGGTTTGGAAATGGTTCAAATAGTGCCCAACAGTTTGGGTCAAATTTGAGTCAAATTCAAACTCTGTTTTGACTAGTTTAGTTTGACCTTGCTGTTTTTAATTTTTAGTTTCAAATCTAGGCCGAATTAGAAAAAAGTTCATATTGAGAGTTTTGTAGCTTATGAAATTCTCTACAAAGTTGATGTTTTGACTTTTCCCAAATTCTGCACGGATCTCGAGGCACAGGCCAAAACAGTCGCTGGTTCAGAAAACAGTAGGGGGGGCTTGTCGGCTCGCCGCCGGCCGACACCGCCCCGCGTCGATGTGGCCGCACGCGTGGACGCCGGCGTATGGCCCGGATGGGCCGTTACCGGGTCATGCGCCGCATAAATAGGGCCGCGCGCGCCCCTAACCCTAGCTTCACTCCACCACCGCCGCCCGGCCGCTTCGAGCGTGGAGAAAAAGCGCCCGCCCTTGCCATCGCCGTCGATCCCCGAGCTCCGCCCGCCCAGCGTTCCACCGTCGTCACCGCACCAATCCACCCCAAATTAGATCCCTAGTGTCGCAATGAGCTGCCCTACCTAGAGCCATCATCGAATTGAGGTAAAGATCGAGGTACGGGCCTCATTTCCCAGTCCCGACCTGCACGGCCGGAGTCCGCCATGGCCGCCGGCCGAGGCAAGCTCACGCCCGATGTTGGGAGGGACCCTCGCCAAGGGACCCCGGTAGCTCTTCGGGCCCAAAGATGACTTACCCCAGCAGCGCTGGCGGCGGGTTAACGCAGCACCGCAGGGCGAGGGGACAACGGAGGCCAAAGATGACACCCCGCACGCTAGGGGCGGCGAAGCCAGCGGCACCCCGCAGCGGCGGGGACAGCGGAGGCCGAAGATGACACCCGCAGCGCGGGGCGGCGAGGCCACGCAACACCCGGGCGCGGGGGACAGCGGAGGCCAAAGATGACACCCCCGCAAGCTGGGGCGGCGAGGGCGCGGCACCCCACGGCGGGGGACAGCGGAGGCCGAAGATGACACCCCGCAGCGCGGCGGGGCGGCGAGGCCAGCGCAACACCCCGCTGGCGTGGGGGACGAAGCCAAAGATGACACCCCGCAGCGCGGGCGGCGAGGTTAAGCGCAACACCCCTTGGTAGCGCGGGGACAATGGAGGCCGAAAGATGACACCGCAGCGCTGGGCGCCCGGGGGCGGCGACGCGGCACCTCCCGCAGCGCTGGGCAGCACACCGAGAGGGACACCTCCGCGGCACAAAGCGGCGTGGAGCCCCCTAGCGGACCCGGGGCCGGGCGGGCGGCGCGGTGGAACCCTAGTGAAGCCTTGGGCGTGGTGGGACTTATGTTTTTACCTTTTCACCCACGAGGCGGGGTTTGGCCCACTTTGCCCCCTGCGCGGGCCCTAGACGTAAGTGGTAAACACGCCTTGTCCTCGATACGTAACTACGAGAAATACCGGCCGACGCCTATAAATACGGACCGACGGGACGTATGAAGGACGGTTGGTGGGCGCTCATGACCTATCGATCGAAAAAGATATTCTCTTGGGATCTCAACCTTTGTACACGTCATTCCCTTCCTCACTCCCTCGAAAGCCCTCGCCCCTCCTCCTCCCCCCCCACGTGGCAAAGGCTAGAAGGGCAAAAATGTACACAACGTTGGCGCCATCCGTGGGGATCGACACGAAAAGCCATGCCCGAGCACCCTGGCAATACGAGGGGGTGGGCACCCCACCGATCGGAGGCCATCCACCGCCCCGCCCGGGGCCCAACCCCCGCCGCCGGACCACCCCCCCACGGGACCCTACCAACCCGGAGCCGGAGCTCGCCGCGCCTACCGTGCTCGGGGACGGGGGCCCAACCCCTCCTTCGCTGCGGGGGGGCCGCCGCGGGGCTCCCCGTCCGAACGCGTGTCCGAGGCCACCGGAGCCTCGAACCCGGCCGGTCATCACGAGGTCCCAGGGCCGGGCTCGGTGGTGGTGCGGCAACCGCTACGCCAACCACCCCCCCACGCGGGACGCCCTCGGGGCTTTCGAGGATTCGCCGGGGCTAACCGAGGGACGGGGAAGCGGCAGGACGGCAGCCCCCGCCGCAGCACGGATCGCCTTGAAAAGCGCGAGTGGTTGAAACCCCGACCGAGGCGGCGCTGCGACCATCGTGGACAAAGCCGAGGCGGCGGAGGGCAACCGACCGGGAAGGAGCAAAGAAGCGGGTACCTGATCGGAGATACACGGCCCGCATGGGGCCCCGGTGACCTCGGCCCAGACGCACGCACGCCTCCGCCGACGCCCACCTCCACCACCCCCCCGCCACTAATACCCAACCCACTCCACCGCTAAACACCCCACCACAAGCTGAAAACACGCACGCTCCACGCGGCTATGCTCGCCTAAACCCCACAAAGCCACCGAAAACCATCGCCAGAAGTCGCCGAACAGCCACCACCGAACCTCCCACTACGACCCCTCGCATCCCCACCTCTCATTCGCCTCCAGTGGCGGAGTGGCCCGCCTCGTCTGACCCCCACCACCTGCCAAGGTATACAGGCGCATGCAGACCCCGACAGTTCATCATGTCATTTGAGGCGGCCGTGGGGCGGCGGTCGGAGGAGACGAGCCCACTATGGCGAAGTCTTCGTCATAGTCGCGAGGGACATCGCACGCGATCCCGTACTCAACTTTGCCCCCCCTCTCCATCGGCCACCGGGTCGAGCTCCGGACGGCACCGGCAAACAAATTTCAAAGGGGCAGACTCGGCCACGGCCAACTCTACCGAGCTCCTCGGTGTCATACGAGTAAACCACCCGAACCTCTAAAAGATTGGTGGCGAAGGTTCCTCCAAACCAAGGCAAGGACCGAGGGCGTGACCGACCAAAGCGTCATCATGGCGGTCTTGGCCTCGCATAAGGCCGGGCCCTTGCCATTCCAAAATCGAGAGGAGCCGACCAAAACCTTGGCGGAGCTTCATGTGATAATGGAGAAGTATTGCGGAGCCGACACCAGCCCACAAAGCAAAGCTCGAGGCCTCCGGCCAAGAACCCCAAGAAGAGCAACCCTCGCTAAAAAAGACGCCAAGGTCGAAAAACCGCTTTCCCAGACCGCGCTAGGGTCGCAGCGATAGACTCCGCACCCCCACCGGAGCGGAGCAAACCATCCCGTTAAACCAACCTATCGCCCAAGGGACCAACGGCCGCACAACCAACGAGGCGACCGGGGCCCGTCCCAACAAAAAGCAACCCTATCGCCACTATTGCGGGGTAGACAAGGGCCACTACACCAAACAAAGGTCCATACTTCGCCAAAGGGAAAGAGTTCATGGACAACCAGCCTAGCTTCCCAAAGAAACCAACCGCCGATCAACCACACCCGTAAAGACCGGCACAACCCCCGCGGCACAACCATTACTCCTACACCCCACCACTTACGGACTCCTACCGTGCCCTAGCTTTAGCTACCCAGCCTTCAATCAACCCCGCACCATCACCACTCACACAATCGGCTCCGCTACGGTGGCCAAGCCTACACATCTACACACCCCCGTAAACCCCGAACCGGTTTCACCCCAACCCCGCATTACCGCCACCCCGCCAATTCCAACCTTACCACCACCACCACCCCCGCCACCGCCCGGTAAAGCAAGAAATGCGGACCACGCTAAACAACCCCACCTCCGCTTACGGTGAGATCTTGGCCATCTCGGGGGGGATCAAACGAGGACCACGGCAACAAGCGCGGAGAAAAAGAGTACTATCGCGGGGTGCATCACGTGGCCGCGGAGGGCCCCCCACAAGAACAATCAATGGTCCCATGTCCCGATCACGTTCAACCGCAGCCAGAACATGAGGCTCAAGGATTACCCCCACACCGACGCGATGGTAACCAAGACAACCGCCGCAGATGGATCGTAAACAAAATCTTGGTTGACACCGGAAGCTCCTCGCGAGATATTTTGTTCACCTCCACCTATGACCGCATGAGGCTCGGCCACCGTAACCTCCTCGAGCCCGCAGAAACCCCCCTCTTTGGATTCGAGGCCGCCGCGAGGTCGAGCAATAGGGAAGATAACCCCCCGCAAATCACCTTCGGGACCAGCCCCACCCTCGGACGAAAATATAACCTTCGATGTGGTTGACATGCACTACAACTACAATGCGATCTTCGGGAGGGGCATCATCAACGCGTTCGCGCTGGTAAATCCACCCGGGCTATCTCTCGCATGAAAATGTCGTCGACACGGAGTCATAGCGCTTTTTAGGGACCGTGACCTCGCAAGAACCGCAGAAGGCGGTCCGCCCGGCAGCGAAAACGTGCATGCCCTCGAGCAAGACAGAAAGACAAAGAGGAGAAGGAAAAAGAAAGAAAAAGGGGACCCCGATGAGGACCACTACAAACCCCCACGCCCGGCCAATGGAGGAAACCAAACAAATCGTGCTCTTCCCCGAATGACGAAACCAAGGTAGTGACTATCTCCGCAATGTTGGACCCCGACTTCGAGGCTTAACCTCACCCATTTCCTCCGCGACCATTGTGACGTTTTACCGGGTCGGCCAAGACCTCCGTCGGCCGACCGCCGATAATCGAGCACAAGCTTAATATCCCGGAGGGAGCAACCCCGTGCAAGCGTAAACTCCGCCAAATGTCCGAAGAGAGAAAGCGGTCCGCACAAGTCGAGGTCAATCGCCTCCTAGACGCCAAAGTGATAAGACCGGTAAAGTATCCAACATGGCTATCCAACGTGGTCCTCGCTCAAAAAGCAAGCCTCTCCAAGGACAAGGCAGAACCTCCGAGATGGAGAATGTGTGTGGACTTCACAAGTCTCAACAAAGCATGTCCGGCGACTTCTTACCCCGCATCCAGCAACGCTCGTGAGACGCACCGCGGGGTGTGAAATGCTATCACTACTCGACCGTTTCTCGGGTACCACCAAATCTGGATGAACAAAGAAGACGAGGAGAAAACCCGCCTTCATAACGCCACCGCACATATTGTTTCAGAGGATGGCGAGAGGGCCTCGGGAATGCAGGTCCACCTTCGCAAGAATGACCGCGGAAGTCCTCGCGGGGACGACAAGGCAATCTTCGCCTATGTTGATGATATTGTTGTGTAGAGCAAGCTCAGAACAGACCACATAGCAGACCTCGAAAGGGCATTCCTGAAACTCCGCGGGGCCGGGCTCAAGTTAAACCCCGCAGTGCGTCTTCGAGTCGGCCAGGCAAATTACTCGGGTGCCTAGTCTCCGCAAGGGCATCGAAACAAACCCAACCAAGATTCAAGCAATCACTAAAATGGAACCCCCAACGAACGAGAAATTGGCACAACGTCTCGCAGGCGCATGGCCTCCCGAAAGCAGATTCATCTCAAGGTCCGCGAGGCGGGCCCCGCTTTTCTTCCGATCCCGAGAGCATCGAAGCCTTTTAACCGGGTCCAAAGACAACAAAGAGCCTTCGACGACCTCAAGCAAGACCTCCTCAACCCGACAACCCTCGCAACACCGTGAGCCGGGCGAGGGCCTCCTACTCTATGTGGCGGCCTCCCCAAGACGCGGTAAGCGCAGCCCTCGCTAAGGATGTCACCGAACAAAGATCAAGTGCGACAGCTCCCCATCTACTACGATCGGAAGTCCTCGAGGGGCCCAAAGGCAACTACACTGAAGCTAGAGAAGGTAGCCTACGCCGTAGTCATGGCCGCAAGAAAGCTTAAACATTACTTTCAGTCACATGAGATCACGGTGCCGCCTTTGCTTCCCGTTAGAGAACATCTTCACAAACCCCGAGTCATTGGGAAGGATAGCCCGGGGCAACGAACCGGGCGATCACACGATCAAGTTCGTGGGCGTAAACAGCAATTAAGTCCCAAGCCCTCGCGGACTTCGTGGGCCGATTGACCCCCCGACGTATATAATCGGTACGAAGTTGGACCCAATATGGACGGCGTTACCGATGGAGCTTGGGGCTCCGCGGCGCGGGATTGCAGCCATCCTCATCTCACCATCCGTAAAGCTCCGCTACGCAGCGAGGTTGGAGTTCCCATGCACCAACAACATCACGTATCATCGAGGCGCCATACTAGCCCCGAACAAGCTTCGCGCTCTATCGCCAAGAAGGGCAATTATCGTGACGACTCCGAAGTTGTCTCGGGCCATGTCGAAAAGCCGCAAAGCCCGAAACCCGAGCTACGTATACCTTCTCGTGGTCCGGAAAACGGAGGCCTTCTTCTTGGGCATCACGACAAAAACTATAGCGGGCAGGGACAACGGCGAGGCCGACGAGCTAGCAAAGGCAGCGGCGGACAAGGTCCGCTACCCCGGACGTGTTCTACGAGATCCTAACAAAGCCAGCCGTTGAAGGACCCGCCAATGCCTAAGTTCGTGAAACGCCATAGCGAGCGAAGATTGAGGGCCCCTGATAATAGCATACATCAAAGGCCAATTCGAACCCGAGTCAAAGGAAGAGGAAAAGAGGATAGCGCAGAAAGTAAGGGGATACTGAGAATGATCGGGCGAGCAGCTATACAAGGCATCGGTCACAAAGACTGTGGCTCAAATGTGTCTCGACCTCGAAGGAAGAGCAATCCTCGCGAGAAGTGCATGAGGGCATCTGCGGCTCACACAACGGACCCCGCGCACTCGTCGGAAAAGTGTTCAAAGGCGGGGTTTCTATTGGCCCACCGCTCTAAGTGATGCCGAGAACCTTGTAAAGCGTTGCGAGGGATGCCAACTAACAGCCCATCACTCAAACCTCCCCAACCGTCAACCACACCAATCCGCCCAACGTGGCCCCTCCAAAGATGGGGAATCGACCTCGTCGGACCAATGCCGCCAGGCGCCCGTGGAACCTCCGCTACGTAGTTGTAGCCATTGAATACTTCACAAAATGGATCGAAGCCCGCCCCCTCGCAACGATAACCTCGCGGTGCGGTTCTTCCGGCAACAAATCATATGCCGCTTCGGGTCCCAAGAGAAATCCGCAGACAATGGCACACAATTCGACTACGCGAGGCCTTCAAACAATTCACGCTTCGGTCGGAACCAAGATACACTTCGCCTCCGTCCGACACCCCCAGTCTAACGGCCTCGTGGAGAGGGCCAATGGCACACACCGCAAGGCATTAGCTCAAAATTCGGGGGGCAAGCCAAGGGGTACCTGGCGGAGCATCTCACACCGGTCCGGTCACATAACACCTCCGAATGCGAGCAACAAAGTTCACCCCATTCAAACTATTGTTGGGGGAGGAGGCCGTGCTCCCGGAGGAACTAACCCACGGCTCCCCAAGAACAACCCTCGCGCCGACAAAGAGAAACCCTCGCCGCGCCGGCTGACCTTGTCGAAGAAGTCCGCAATCAGGCCGGCCCTCAACCTCCGCGCATACCAAAGAAGAAACCCGCAAATGGCGTGCAAGAAGGTCAAGCCTCGTGACCTCGCAGATCGGGGATTTCGCGCTCATCGAAAAGCAAAACGCTCAAATGGTAGGGAAATTTGTAGCCAAGTGGTCGGGACCCTTCCTTGTCACAAAGTCGACAAGACCCGGCCATATCATATCATCAAGACCTCGATGGAAACGACCTACCACGCACTGGAACATAGACGACCTCCTCCAAATACTAGGCGTTCGCGAGTAAATGTAAGATTTCTGGTTCATTTTTGTTTTCCTTTCTTCTCTTTAAGTTTCTTGTAAGACTCTATCATGTAACCTAGGGCTGCACTCTTTTTTTCCTCGCGAAGGGGCGCGAGGTTTTTTAACGAGGCAACACCCCATTTTATCAATATACGCAGATATTTCCCCGAAAAAACTTGTCTCCGCTATGTCTTCAAAACACAACGCCGAAAGGGGCGAAGCGGTGACCCTCCGCCCTCATCGGCAGACTTCGGCAAGGATGATTGGCCCCGCCAGTGGCTCGGCCTCCGCCAAGACCCCAAGCTAGGCCAAACATGCCGAGGGCTCGCGAAAATCAAACCCCGATGCGGACCCCGAGCATGGGCCACATGGAGGTACAAAAAGACGCCGCACTTGCAAAACGCGCCTGGGGCTCGCTAAAATCAAACCCCGACGCTGACCCCGAGCATGGGTCGTGCGGAGGTACAAAAGACGCGACTCGCAAAACGCGCGCTGGCTCGAGAAAATCAAACCCCGACGCTGACCCCGAGTATGGCCGTCGGGCGGAGGTACAAAAAGACGCCGCACCGGTAAAACGCTGCCAGGGCTCGCTGAAAATCAAACCCCGACGCGGACCCCGAGTAAGGGCCGGCCGTGAGGAGGTACAAAAAGACGCCAACCTGCAAAACGCCGCCGGTGGGCCGCAAAGTCAAACCCGACGCTGACCCCGAGCATGGGCCGCAGAGGTACAAAAAGACGCCAAGACTCGCAAACACGCCAGGCTCGCAACGCAACCCCGACGCTGACCCCTTCCGGCATGGGTCGCGCGTACAAAAAGACGCGCCGACCGGGCAAAACACGCCAGGGTTTACGAACGCATCCCCGACGCTGACCCCGAGTATGGGTCATGGAGGTACAAAACAGCGCCAAGACCACGGGCGTGCGGGGGCCTCGCAAAAACTCGACCCCAACGGACCCCAAGTATGGGCCCCACTGAGGTACCAAAAAGAAGCGCACCCGGGCAAAGCACGCCAGGGGGCTCGTAAAAACGCCAAAATTTCCAACCACGCCAAGTACAAACACCAAGGACGCCGCCATTGAAGATCACCCAAGCACATTATTGAACAGTCTCACCAACAAAAGGACTGCACTTCACTACCCTCGCAGGCCAAGGACACCCACCTAACCTCATCAAGTCAAATAAAGGGCTACCCACCACCGTACAACCCCCGCACCACTATAAAACCAACACCACCACCACACCAGTAGCATACCACAAAACCCGCAAGCCGGGGGAGGCGCGTCGGCAAAGCAATGCCCCAAGAACTAGCAAGCCCGCGCTCCTACAAAGGCGAGCCGCAAACCTCCCAATAATCAACGCCACAATCGCACCCGACACCGCAATGGAAAATGTAAAGCGAAAGAACTAGCAAGCAGTAACAAGGGCTCCCCCGCAAGATACAACCACGAGCCGACAGCCCCAGCGCGCTTGAATCCATCGCTCAGCGGAGCCCAGCCCCCGGGCCCGGGCACCGCAATGGAGAATGTAACATCCTCCCGAGCGGCAAGGCGCCAAAGGAATCAAAGTTCCAGCAGCAGCGCTCGGGGAGCCCACCTATTAGAAGACCCTCAGCGCAAACAGAGGCTACAAATAAGAAACTCCCGAAGACCCAAGACAAAGACAGGCTGCCCGGCCGCAAAGACCCCCACGCCAAGCAGGGCCTCGCAAGAAGGGCATTCAAAGACAAGTTTTCGAACCATCACCCCTGACCACCACATCGACCAACTCGAGAGAGCCCTCGACGCCCGGAGCAAACAAGAAACCCCGCATCCACACGGGTAGGAATAGGAGGCCTCGGGGAAAAGCCACCTAGCGGAAACCCTACCTAACTTAGAAACCCAACCTTGGGCAATCTAGTAAGAGAAGCTTAGCTAGTCGGTTTCCTCTCTCTCCGCAAAGCAAGGAAAGCATTGCGAACAGCCAATGCACCTCGCATAAAACATGTGCCCCGCCTTCGTGACAATGGAAAAAACCTGCCGCCTCGTCCTCACAAATGACAAAAACCCCACGACTAAGCGAGCCTCGCTAAAGAAGCGAGGGCGTCGGCGCAAGAACTAACACTCCGCAAACAAAGCCTCGCTAAAAGAAGCAGAGGGGCGCCGGCTGCGCAACTAACACTCCGCAAACAGCGAACCTCGCTAAAAGAAGCAGAGGGCGTCGCCGCGCAACTAACACCCCGCAAACAGCGAGCCTCGCTAAAAGAAGCAGAGGGCGTCACTGCGCAACTAACACTCCGCAAACAGCGAGCCTCGCTAAAAGAAGCAGAGGGCGTCGCTGCGCAACTAACACTCCACAAACAGCGAGCCTCGCTAAAAGAAGCAGAGGGCATCGCTGCGCAACTAAAACTTTGAAAAAACAGCGAGCCTCGCTAAAAGAAGCAGAGGGCGTCGCTGCGCAACTAAACAACCACAGCTCCAAGACCAGCGAGCCTCGCCAAAGGAAGCAGAGGACATCGCTGCCATTCCCGCCCAAATTCAAACGCTACCCCGCAAAAGGGGATAAGTTTACAGCAAGCCCGCAAAAGGAGATAAGTTTACAAGTACCCCGCGAAGGGGGATAAGCTTACAACAACCCCGCAAAAGAAGATAAGGTTACAAGAACCCCGCGAAGGGGGACAAGTTTACAACAGCCCCGCAAAGGGGGACAAGTCTACAACAACCCCGCGATGGGGACAAGTTTACAACAACTCCGTGAAGGGGGGACGAGTTTACAAAGCAACCCCGAAACAGTCACGTTCGAGCCAAACTTATCAACCACGATCCAGTTAGCCACCTCCTCAACAAACCCCCTCTAGCATCGTCTTCCACAAGAGTCGCCGCGACCCTCTCCACAAACTCTGCCACGTCAACCACTTCGACGTCAACAAACGAACCCCCGTCTACCCCTCCCGACCAACCACCCCCACCAACGCCTCCTCGGCAAGGCACAGCGGCCCCCATAGCAGGGGCTGAGCCCGCTCGATAGGGAGCGCCCCCGGCAGAGTTCTCCACCGGTAAACCCGCCGCAAGTCCCGAACATCAACCTCCGCAGGCTCCGGCTTAGGAACAACCACTGCACCCTCGCAGTCCACCTCAAAGCTAATCTCACCCAAAGCAATCGCCACAGCCTCTTCATCATCCAGTCCTCGCCAAGGGCCGCTGCGCGAAAACCCCGCTCCGAAAATCACCCGATCGACTTGGCGATCAGACAGTTGTACTCACGCCAGAATGCCCTCGCTGCTTGATTCTTCACATCATACTTTTCGCGCGACCCGCCGTAAGGCCTCGAAGCCCAAGCCGGGTACTTCCGTCATCGCATGAACCCAACTCTCCCCGAAATAAAAATATCTTGATAGTTCATCATCGGAGGAACAATGTTCAAGACCTCGCCGCAGACCCCGCAGATCCTCAAGTGGGCGAGCCAAGGGTCGCGACACACACCCCGCAGAATTCGACACCAACCCCCGGCAGAAAAGAACATCAAACAGTAGTCGACCGACAAAATAGCAGTATAATTAAACACAATTAACCAAAGAACAACATATCCATATCCTTAAGTGCACGAAATGCATTTACAGAACCCCGCCGGTCCCCTAACTCCCTACATACTTCGCAAGCCATTCACTCCCGCGAGGTCACAACCCGGTCGGCCAGGCGGGGCCCGGACCAGGTCGGGGATCCTCGGCTCGCACCCGGGGGGGCGGCAAAGGCCGACCCTCCCCGGGGAAGCATCATCACGAGCGACTCCGCTGTCCCCAGCCCCCCGCATCCGAGGTAGCGGTCCTCGTCTTCATTCCCCCGGCCTCCAACACGGCCGCCAGCCTCGCACAATAAAAACAATAGTTAGTCAAGGCCAAAACCGATCCAATAAAAAACCGAAGGCTACAAGAAAAAACCTGTACCAGCAAGCAGCTGCGGCCCGAGCCTCCTCCATGGCGACATCATGCCCATAATCGAGAAAAAATTTCTTCAAAAACCGCCGCCCCTGTAGCGGAGGTCAGCGTTCTCGCGCACCTCGCCCATCTCTTCCTTCCTCGGGAATTTAAGCTTCCGGCTCGTCGAGGTGGACACCCCGCCGATCGGAGGGTGTGCCCCAAAGTACACCCACAAAACCGCCGTCCGCCGCGTTGTGGACAAGCGGTGTGACACCCGAGAAGGTTGCCTTGACCACTCCCGCAACGGTCGGGTTCCACGGGGGGGTGGCCGAGCCCGAGCCGCCGCATCCACCAAAAATGCCGTCGAGGGCCTCCTTCACCGAGGTCATCTCGGCAAGCCGTGGCCTCATCGCGTGAGGAGAGCCTTTTTCCAGCCTCTGATACGCCTTTAGCGCGGCCTCCTCCCTCTCCTTAGCCTCCCGCGCCTCGGTGACCAAGTCAACATTGCGCCGGGCGGTCTCAACCACGTTGTCATGGGCCTTCTCGAACTTCTCCCCGAAGGGGCGCATAGGCCTCCGCCCGCCTCTTCACCTCGGCATTCGCGCGCGCCACCTCCTCGCCTCGCCCGACGTCGGTGGCCCTCTTCTCAAGGGTCTCCCGCGTCATCCTTGGCGTCGCGCGCCGCACGACCCCCCGCAGCGCGAGCCAGGACGAGGATCTCCGCGGCCTTCACCGCAATATCCTCCTCAAGCTCCGAGCGAGCGAAAGACAGGCCGATGCTCGGCCTCCGGATCCGCGACACGCCCGTAAACCGCGCCAAGGAAGCGCCTCTCCGCTTCGTTGGACTCAAATTGGCACTCCGCGATGTCGGGGCCCGTGTACAGGTCGGACCCCGGAACCAACGGAGCGACCTCCTCGCGAACCCGAGGCCGGCGGCGGTGCGGGCGGCGCATGACCGCTTCCCGCCACGCCCTCGTCCATCAACCTCCCCGATCTCCCGCTTCCCCCCACCAGACGTGGCACCGGACGCTGGCCGGCCGGCGCCGGCAGACCTGAGGGAGGACACCCGAAGAGGGGTCGCGAAAAGCTCGGAATCCACAACCTCTCCGCCCAGATGCCGCGGAGCACTGGGCGGATTTCCCCCGAGTCGCCCACCGGCCCGTGGGGCCACGTAAATATTCACTTCCACCGAGGCGCCTCTGCACAATCCCGCCGCCACATTCCCACCACTTTGCGGACTCCACCCTCCTCCCTCCTCGCTGAGGTCTCCCGCCACGACCGGGGTAGGGACCCGGTCCCTGGCCGACCCACCCCACTTGTCATCTTCGCGCCCCGCCGGAGCCGCCGATATCATGAATGAGCGCAAAGAGCCCCGCGCCGAGAGAGGATCGCCCCGGCACCTGTGGCAGCAAATACACCTCCGCGGCCCGCGGATGCGGCGTACCCCCGCGCCCCGACGAGCCGCCACTTCACTGCCCCGCCGCGCCCACGCGACCACCTGGCGGCCGGGCCCGTGTCGGGCCCTCTTTTTCCGCGCTTGCACGCCACCGCCCGTACCCACCTCCTCCCGGCCTTGGGCGACCGAAAAGCAAAACGCCAAACCTGGTCAGACACCCGGCTCACCTCCGGCCTTCCAAGCGCCGGTCCGAATCCGCTTTGTACCCGTGATCCTCGCACTTCCCAATCGCAAGCCGCCGACAGGCCTCCGACCTCGACAAGGACGCGACCGATCGACTTACGTGAGCTCGACCTGGATCTGATGTACCAGAGAGTATCGAACTCCACCTTCTCGGGACTTCCCAGTCCAAAACCCGCAGCCTTGTCGGGCGCCCCACCTCCCACCACCTCGCAGACGCCAGGGGCGACACCCTCGCAGCCGACAAATTCCTCCACCAGTCACGCCCGCCGTAACGGACATATTGGTCGCTGCTGGTGTTTCTTAGCGTAAGTGCATTGAAGTCCGCAGCGCACGGAATACCGTTGTAGCACTTTCACCCCTGTTCGGTATCGATTTCCACAGGAACGGGTGTTAAGTCGCTCGACTAGCTACCGGGAGGAAGATGGAAAAAGGGTGAATCGGGTAGTGAGTTTCTACTACAAATGGATTATCCTAAAGCCAAATTACTTCTTTTCTTATACGCTCACGTAGCCACCGGCTCTCCCCCGGTCCGCGCGGGTCCGGCCTCCGGACTACCGCGACAACCGGACGTGGAGGAATACTAAAGTCGAACAGGCTGTCACCACCGCCGCCTACCTCTACCGTGGACTGATTGGTAAACGAGGGTGACGTGTAGTTTAGACACCACGCCTACACTACTTATCACGCACTCTAGCGTTGGCCGGGAGCATCCGCCTTCATCAGAGTCCTCTACTAGAGCATCTACCGTTATGGTAAACAACGAACCGTGAACGATAATTAAAGTAATAATTTAAACTCAAAGATAATTGTCAGAGATAGAAAACGGATCTCTTACTCAAACCAAGAGGATGATCCGTAGAGGTACAAGTGCGAGACGGAGCCGACAAGTTCGAACTCCGTCCCGCTGGGGCGGAGGGGTCGCTACCCTCTTCTCCACACTTCCTCCTCTCTCACTCCCTTCTACTTCTAACTTGGCTCCTTTCCCTCTACTCCAATGTGTACTAAATGTGATGGAGTGGAGTGTGTGAGTGAATGGAGTGTAATGATGTGTATGATGATCAAATGTGATGCTTCATGATGAGGGGTGCCTCTCTTTATATAGTGGAGAGGAGGAGGGAATGGAGGGCTCCCCTTGCTTCGAGCTATTCTGGCGGGAACGAAAATTTGCACCGCATGCAACCGCGCTGAAAGTCGCCCGAACCGCTGCAGAAAGGGCGGGAACATCCGCTGTAAATCCGCGCCGGCCGCCGCGGCCGGCCGGCCGGCCAAGTTTGGCCCGGCTTGAGCCGTGCTTTTCGCGTGCCGCCTTTTGGTCCACTTTGTTTCACCGTCACGTAGGTGCGTTGGCCCCGTTCGCCGATTTCTCGGCCTGCATTGGCCTTCCCTTTGACAAGGCGCAACTCGGTTTTGCGCTTTCTTTGTTGATTGGCGTATTTGTACTAGTTTCCACTTTTGTTCCTACAAAATATGTTTTTGACAATACAAGTGGAACTAGGTTAGAAATAAATGCATATGCACCATGAGATTGCTTATTTCCCTTGGAATGAACCTGAGTTGGCGGTATAAAATGCTTGATAATGGCCGCCCAACACAAGATAGATTGCTGCTCGCCATGGCATCGGTCTCGGCCCACGCCCCTTCCGAGGCTCGCCTAGGCTGCGCAGGGGCCCCGCACATCTCAGGGGCCTCAGCGCTCATAATAGAACCACCTCGCCAACCAATCCGCCGACCACTTGCTCTTCTCTCAAGCCGCACCGGCAAATGCCGAAGCCCCCTCGTGGGTACGCTGAAGGTATACACCGCTGCATCGCGCCATCTCGCCGCATCCCTTGCACGGTCCCCCTCGTGGGGACGAGGTTGCGGATGCACTTCGGTGGGTGTAGAGAAAAGCATCCACATCCGGCTCCGTGCCCCACGACCGGGCAGGCCCGCACGAAGATTGAAAGCTTCAGAAAGGAGGCGGGGTTCAATTGATGGAACCGAAGACCAAGCCGCCGCATCACCGCCAGAACAAACTCCGCCACAGAAAGCGGAGTCCAGCAACGAAAAACCCGTGAATACCACCACCTCGTCGCCTCCGGGGCTTGGGGATTCGATCGGCGCGAGGGGGCCGGGCCTTCACCCGATCGAGGTAGCCTAGCTCCTCGTACTCCTTCAGATCAGCCTCCGCAACTTTGCTCAGAGGAAACATCAAAGTAGGAGAGGTCTCCTTCGTCTTGCCCTTCGCAGCCTCCGCAGCCTTCGACGTCATCACCGACAAAGGAACTAGCAAAACCCTCGCAAACGCACTAGTCCAAGCTCGCACCCCGCGAATCGACGGAAACCGTGAGCAAGCGCAAGAAGGCAAAAGTGGGGCGGGGCGGTGGAAGCAGAAAGTAAAGAGAAAAGTGAGCATAGAAATCTTACCGCCTCGCCCGCACCCAGCTATTTGTAGGGGCCGGAGAACCCACCGAACGGACCCCGAGGGAAGTAGGATCGGCCGACACGCATACCGACGGTTCGCGCTCAACGCACCGATACAACTCAAGAACCCAACCGCCCCACCCACGTAAGAACCCTACACGCACAACGCAAATCTACAACCGCCCCAAAGAAGAACTAGGGGCGTCCCCGCGAGGTCAGCCCCAAGAACGCCGCAGCCGCCGCCATGACCTTTCCTCAAAGGGTTCGCCGCTCCGCCCCGCATGGCACGGACCAAACCCCCCGAGGGGCTATCGCTGGGGGAGGGACCCGCCAAGGACCCCCGCAGCCTCCCGGGCCCAAAAGACGACACACTCGCAGCGCTGGGGCGGCGAGGGGCTAACGCAGCACCCAGCGCAGCTGGGGACACCGAGGCCAAGATGACACCCCGCAAGCACGGGGGGAGGCCAACGCAGCACCCAGCGCCGACGAGGCCGAAGATGACACCCCGCAGCGCCGGGGCGGCGAGGCCAACGCAACACTCGCGGCGCTGGGGACAGCCGGAGGCCAAGATGACACCCCCCGCAGCGCTGGGGCGCGGCGAGGCTGGGCAAGCAGCACCCCCCCGCAGGCACGGGGGACAGCGGAGGCCGAAGATGACACCCCGCAGCGCCGGCGGCGAGGCCGACGCGACACCTCCGCAGTACGGGGCAAGACAAAGAAGAGGGACACCTCCGCGGGCACAAGCGGCGATGGAGCCCTAGCGACCCACGGCCAGCGGCGGCGCTAGCGTGGTGGAACCCTAATGAAGCCTTGGGCGTGGTGGGACTTATGTTTTTACCTTTTCACCCCCGAGGGGGTTTGTACCACCCTTGCCCCCGCGCGGGCCCTAGACGTAAGTGGCAAACACGCCTTGTCCCGATACGTAACTACAAGAATACCGACCGACGCCTATAAATACGGACCGACAGACGACGATGAAGGGGACGGTTGGTGGGCGCTTTCATGACCTATCGATCAAAAAAGATATTCTCTTGGGATCTCAACCTTTGTACACGTCATTCCCTTCCTCACTCCTGTGGAAAGCCCTCGCCCCTCCTCCTGCCGCCCACGTGGCAAAGGCTAGAGGGGCGGGTGTGTACCCCACACCCGAGCTCATAGATCGAGTTTTGGCCGTGCTATTTCATGTTTTAGGATCGCCTAGAGGTGCTTGAGCTCTCGAGTTAGATGGTTGAGTGAGAGTCGCCGCCGTTTCGCCGGACGCGTCGTCGCCGACGCGATGCCCGCGGAGCGCCGCCGTCGCGCTGTTCGCTTTTCGCCGCCGTTCGCTTGAGCTTGGAATGGCTTTGCATGTCTTAGTTGAGTCAAGAGGAGTCGAACGGGGCTTGGTTCGTCCCGCCGAGCACCGGAGCGCCGGTCCGCCGCTGTCCGCGCCGCCGCACGCTGCCGCCGCCGTAGGTCGCGCCTAGAGTCGATTTCTTTTGGGGAAAATGGTATGGATCGATAGCTCTTGTCGAGAGGAAGCCGTAGGGTGCCCTTTGGTTCGTCGGGGAAACTCACCGCCGGCAGAGATCCACCGCACCCGCCGCCGCTGCCCTGCCCCGTGTCATCGACACGCGGGCCCCGCCCCGATTTTCTTTTCCCTTTTCTTTTTCTCGCTTCCGCATTTGAATGAAATGCTTTAGAAATTCATATCTTGGTCATTTTGAGTCCATTTTGAGTGAAACAAATTTTGCCATGCTTGTTAGAAGATAGGCTACAGTATAAAAATATGAAATCCTATTTTTTGGTAACTTTTATATAGAGTTTTATTTATGGCTAGAAATGCATGGAAATTGAGGAAAATCATATCTTTTAATTGGTGCAAGATAAAAATATGCTTTCTATACAAAAAGTGCTTGTTTTTTTGAGTAGAGTCTAGGAAAAATACCATGCATGGTATGTTCTGTAGAAGAAATATGATTTTCTATTTATGTGCTTTTTATTATGTGATCTTTAGAAATTCATAGAAAAATAAATATTAGGGTTTTGAGTGTGAAACTTGGTGTGTTTGTGTTTGATAGGTTTTAGAAGCCTTTCATACTCAGAAATCTGTTGTCTGACACTTTTCATAGTACAAAGTATTTTCATGCATAGGTTTAGTGTAAACTTGTCATTTTTGTGTAAGGCTGCATGAGCACGATCTTGCCATGAGATTTTATGGTAGCTGTTATATTCCAAGAAGATGCTCTGGTAATTTTTGTAGAATTTTCTGAAGTAGTTGTATATTTATCACATTTGTGATGCATGGAAAAAATAGGCTAGAAATATATGTTTACATGAAGATGATGGGTGTTAGTATTTTTATTATGTGTTCCTAGCATGATTATGACCTGTTGGTAAGCTTGGTTTGATCAGCTTAGAAGTTTTCACATTTTCTTGTTCTACCATTTTATTAAATTATAGGGTGCAAGTGTAGTGTTTGCTAGGGCATGTGATTTTATGTGCTTTAGATTATCTTTTGACATGTCCAGTAGGTTTATTTGGTAGATAATTACTTGATTTACTTGCTGGTTAAGTTTGAGATAATTTGCATGAATAGTTTGTGAGTTGTGGAGGTTGTATGTGATGTTTGGGCTGAAAACAGAGCCTCTGTTTTTCCCAATTTCGAGGCTGATAGGTTCAGATTTGGCTCTGGGTGACATGGAATGTTTTGTAGGAAATTTTGTTAGCTTTCCATAGAGTCCTAGTTCACTGATTTTGGAATTGTAGAACTCCCCTGTGTGATCTGTTTTTAGTGACAGCATTTCGGGCTGCCATTTTCTGTGGTTAGCAAGTTAGGGTGTTGATTGATGTAGGTTGTTAATGCTTCTTGTGTAGAGTTAATTTAGTTTCTACAGAAGAGATATGCACTTATTAATAGCTTGCATCATGAAGCATCCATCCATCATACATATTTTACTCTATGCAAGTTGTTATTCATGTAATTGTAATTATTTCTTTTCTCCATCATATGCATCATCTTAGGATCGGGGGAAGTTCGGAAGAGCTGATCGAGGAGCCAGGGGAGCTATTCCAGCTGGGAGTGCAGTCCGGAGGAGTCACAGGAGACGAAGGGTCGACCGGAGCACGTTCCGGCAACGTTCCTGCGAGGCAAGCCCCGGAGCATTCTGCCCTTTCCTAATTCTTTCAATTAAATTGGCTTGAGTCTTTTATATGTTTTCTGCATTAAGTTTAGGAAGATGGTTGAAACCGTTGATGCATAAAGATCCTTGTTGAAAGTTGCCTTATCCTATATAGAGGTCTAGGTTAATGCTTCGGATCATGATTGCGGTGAGACGGTGATTCCGGTCACTTGAGGAAATGTGTGCACAATCACATGGGTGATTGTCAAGCTCGCTGTTGAGAACCCGATAAATTAAAACATGTGAGATTGGATGGATATTGTGGTCCTTCCATCCGGTCGCTTAAGGACTTACTCTTTGTCGAATGTGGTCGGAAGTTGAACGTTACCTAGCATTTAGTAGGCTCCGCGGGTCGTGAGCCAAGCTCGTGGGAATGTTAGGGGCCGGCCATGCTCGCTTTATCGCTCCTCCTTTGGTGATGGTTGGTGTGGTTAATCGGGCACAAGAAGATGCGCGCGAGGGGTCGTACTCGTTGCTTACGCTCACTTGGGTGCTTTCGAGAAGGAGGGGTAGCCGGGTAAGACCGAGACTTTACGTCCCGTAACGTCCCCGGGAGTGATTGGGTCCGCCTTTGCAAAGTGGACCTGGTTTGTGTCGGGGTATTCGCCCGGTGGTTTGCAAATCGATTCGAATCGCCATCTCTCTGGTTAGTGAGAACCCGGGGTTGCGTCCCACGACATTGTAGTCTTAATTATTATCAACATATGCTATTTATCATGTTGCAGGTGATATAATTCTGATCAAGTTACTTATGCTTTGTTATTTATTCTCTTGAGCAATGATTAATCTTGACTATACAGGATCTATGTTATATAATTAATTAAGTACCCTCGTTAACTTGAAAAATATACAAGTAGCATGCATAGGCTCACTAAACAACTTTATTTGTGAAATTTCTTGTGAGTCAGCTGAACCCCGGATAAAAGCCTAGCATGATCCTTGAGTCTTTTATTTTATTTTGGGCGGGTAAGTCTAGGCTGAGTATTTTGTACTCGGGGTTTTATTCCCGTTGTTGCGGTGAGCATGTTTACCATGGTTCTTGTAAGACTTGTCTGTTCCTATTGATGAAGAGTAAGGCCGAGGCAAGGCAATCCTATACCCCCGTCTCATCTTTGCTACTGAGGGATGACTATCTACTGGCACTATCTTATATTTGTTTTTCGCTAAAAGACTATTTGGTTTTTTTTCGCAAACTATCGCTTCCGCACTTGAACCTGACTTTGTAATAAATTATACTCGCACTCGATGTTTAATATATCGAATTTGGTTTGAAATACCTGCGGATTTTATTACCGAGCTCAACGATCCTGTTGTATGTTGTTGATGAGTTTGAAATCACTCACGAGATTTCGGAATACCGGGTTTATATGGACTCAAGTGTAGACTGTGATTGCTTCGGTAATTGCGAATTATACTTGATTTCTTATAAATTGGTCGGCTCATATCACGGGAAGAACATACCACACTCAACGCGGATCCTACACTCCTCGTTGCAGTACACCCACCGCAGCGGTGGGCCCCATTGCGCCCGAGGCGCCGCAGCTTGTCTCCCAATATGCACCGATGCCCGTCCCCGCGAGGCTCGGTTGGGCGGAGGAGCAGGATGCCGCCAGCCTTGATAGCGGGGCACAACGTCGTTCAACACTTCTATTGCTTGTCCGAAGTGCTCGCGGCGCTTACTCGAGTCGAGGCGGCGTCGTCGCCGCCGTGTCGCGCAGATCTCCCGCAACACCTCACGGGCATGGTCGTCATCGGCCGGCGGCGTTCGCCTGTAGAGTAGAAGAGCATGCACGTCACCGGGCGAGCACATGCCCCGAGTCGGGCGGCTTGTTTCCAGCTTGTCGAGGGGGCGGAGACGGTGGGCGACCTTCCACGACGGCGGTTGCCTGCTGCCAAGCACGCCTCGGGTTCTGCGGACCTCGGCGAGCTTGCTAATGAGACTTCGCGCGGTACTCGCGTGAGTGGTACAGCGGCCCGAGCGGGGACGTAAGTCGGCGTCGACCACCGCCCGCGTCGTTGCAACACCGGTCTAGTGGGATGCTCCGGTCGGTATGGCGCCGCGGCACGCTTTCATATCCGGTACAAGTGGCCCGCCAGTTGTAGAGGTCCTCCATAGGATCCTCTGCGGCCATGGTGACGCTGGCGCAATGTCCTCAAGCAACTCCCCGCAAGGTTCTCCATGGCTCGAGGCGGCCTGGCGATTGTGGGGGCTTTTTTGCTAGAAACTTTGAGCACGGCGGGGAGGTGAATAGCGGTGTGTGGCGCCAAGTTGGAGCCAGCAATAATACGGGCGGTGCCAAGTGCGTTCCCCGTTTAGGGACGTGGTTTTTTTACATAAGGGGCGTGGTTTTTTTTACATAAGGGGGCGGCCGGAGAGGCTGCGACGACATGACCGGTGTGTAAAATTCATCTAGTACAGACTTACTTTCGAGATCGCGCCATCGCGCGTAAAATTCATCTAGTACGACTTATTTTCGAGACCACGCCAATGAATACCAACGCCTTTTGATAGAGCGTGCGTCGTAACATTTGCACGTTGCGTGTGTGTATCCTTTGCGTGGAGAGCTCACGGGCGAACGTCTGTCATGGTTCGCAAGTAGTACATACTCCTCCCTCCGTCCCACCGAGTTTGTCACCCCGGATTCCGTGCCATCTTTTTTGATGCATCGTCTTATTCAAATTTTTTTACATAAATGTAATTTATTTTGTTATTTTATCAATATTGATACTTGAATATTGATTAATTTATTTTATGATTTACATAAATATTTTAAATAAGACGGATGGTCAAACATATGAAATTCAAAAGTCAAAAAAGACAAACTCCATGGGACCGAGAGGGAGTATATCACAAATTCACAATTAATCACAACTAATAAAAAGTTCTCGGTTTCTCACCATCACGCGCACATACACGGGATCGACATCAAGCATCACGTGCGCACCAAAAGCTATGGAATTAAGTTTGTTCGACGAGGTCTCCATCTAGAGCACTAGAAATAGAAAGTTTGATCGTAAGAAGATCACCAACCACGGCAAAAGATTAAGTTGAGTGAAGAACCTCGACACTCATCGCGGATCTGCACTCCTCATTTGCGCAGAACACGCAACACACATCACCCGAGCCCTCACCCGAGGCGGCACTACGGCACCGTCCCCGGCCTGCACAGATGCCCGTCATGGCGAGGCACCATTTGGGCTATAGGACGACGGCACTCTTCTGGTATATGCGCCGCCAAGTAGCCCACCATACTGCTCCATGCCTCTCGGCGGGGCCGAGTACAGTTGATGTTCTTCCACGTCCCAGCCGTTGCCGAGCGGTCGCCTTCGATCTCCCGCAACAGCCGCCGGGCATAGTCGTCGTCCCTGCGGCAACGTTGGCCCCTGTATAGAGCACAAGAGCAAGAACATACTTGGCGGTTTCATGCCACGACGCGGCGGCACGCCGCAGCATTCTCGAGCGACGGCGTGACGGTGAAGCGGCCTTCGACAAAGATGGCATTCATGCCGGCTCTGAAGCACGCATCCGGGTTGCCGACGGTGGCGAGCTTGGTGACAAGACTCTTGCGATCCTCGAGCGACACCCACCGCGCCGGCAGGTACGTAAACATCTGGTCTAGTCGGATGCTCCGTCCCACCAGGGGGTCGCCGCATGGCGCTTTCATCTATGAACATGTGGCCCGCAGATTGGTGAGGGCCTCAATGGGATATGCAGCGTCCTTGGCGACTCGAATCGCAATCTCTACAAGCATGTCACGCGGAAGGTTTTCCATGGCGCGAGGCGGCGGCGCGGCGGGGGCTTTTTTGGTGGAAGCTCTGAGCGCGCTCTAGCTATGTTTTGTGCGGTGGGGAGCTGAACAGCAATTGGTGAGCAGTGCGTAGCCTGGTGCACGGACGTGGGATTTTATGAGCGGGCTGGGCGGTGCACTCGGTGGCGGTATCCAGCTAGCGACGTACTATCCCAAGGCTCGTCTGTAATATTTCTTCGTTAAAATCATTAGGTGATCCAAAATTGATGTTTGGAGTTGTAACTTTTGAAATTTAAAATTGAAATGTTATCGATGAAACATGACAAGAGTAATAGAAGTAAGAATACAATCGCCTTGATAGAGCATGATTTGACAAAAAAAAAATTAGAAACAAAAACCATCATTTTTGGAGTTACTATGAGGGTGAAAGACTAGTTACAACTTTTGACCACAGATTAAAAAGAAAAATTAGGGTTCTTGAGCCACGAAGGTCTCACCATCGCAAAAAGTGAATATAACACGAAATACCACATATATACATCAACCATCACGTACCAAAAAGTAAGATAGATTCATGCAACTCCACGCCCATCGTGCAACACGGAAGAACTTACTACACTCGGCGCGGATCCTACACTCCTTGGTGCGAGAATACTCTTGATTTGCTACTATGATGTAGTTATCCGTGTGTTTTTGTCGTCATAGGAAACCGCAAATACTCTTTGCTTAATTTTCTTTTATACATGAATATACGTGCTCGAGAACAATGACTGCTCGAGAGTACTTAAACTATCTTGTCTTACGAATGTCCTTGTTAAAACAACGATTACTAAAGTACGCTTTCATTATATTGCTCTATTCCCGAACTACATTTTTTTTTTTTTACGCCTCGGTGGTTTGTGTAGTCCTCATAGACTGCCTATTACAAAAAAAAGCGTATAATATTAGGCCCTGCTAATTTTTCAGGGGCGACTGAAAATTTCAAATCTGTTCGAGCGATGAAGCTACTTCGGTGATTTCCATCCAACAAAGGGCATCAACGCATCATCGGTGGATAGATAGAGAACACGCGAGTTGTCGGCTGAATTTTTCGATCGCCTATACATGAGGAAAGGTGATAATTTTGTCCTCGGATGGATACATGGAGTTGTAGATCTTGAACAATACACCCGACCGCTACTATAATGTTATTATCTCGTGTGTTTTGCTTCTATAATGTTATTATCTCGTGTGTTTTTTGTCATAGGAAAAACCGCAACTATCTGCTTTGCTTGTTCTCTTCATAGATGAATATGCGTGCTCAAGAAACACGACTTTGCTTTCAGAGTACAACTATCTTACAAAAATGATCCTATTAAACCAACTGTTGCTAAACTACGGTTTGTTTATATTCCTCTATTTCTAAACTACATTTTTTTTTTTCTCTGCCTCTTTGGTTTGTTTAGTCCTCATAGACTACCTATTACGAGAATTGAACTGTACAATTTTATCCTCGGATGGATATGTCGAGTTGTAGATACTTGAACCCGACACGAGTGCTACTATAATGTTGTTATCTGTGTGTTTTACGTCATAGGAAACTGCAAATACTGCTCCTTATTTTCTTTATACATGAATATACGTGCTCAAGAACAATGACCAAGCTCTCAGAGTTCTTCAACTATCTTGCCTTACAGGAATGTCCTTATTAAAACAAGCTGTTACTAAAGTACAGTTTGTTTATATTCCTCTATTCACCGAACTTCATTTTTTGTTGTTCTCGGCCTCGGTGGTTTTGTGTAGTCCTCATAGAGTGCCTATTACAAAATTGAACTATATAATATTAGGCCCCCTATTTTCGAGGTGACTGAAATTTTCAAATCTGTTCGAGGCGACGAAGCAACTTTAGTGATTTCCATCCAACAAAGCGGCATCAATGCATCATCAGGCGGAAGAGATAGGAGCACATAGTGTCGCCTGTAAGTGAGGAAAAGGTGATAATTTTGTCCTCAGATGGATATATGGTGTTGTAGATACTTGAACAGTACACGACTTCTACTATAATGTTGATATCCGTGTGTTTTTGTCATAGGAAACTCTGCTACTACGCTTGTTTATTGTCGTAAGCGCCAATAGAGCAGCTCGTGCTATGTTATTGCACTTTTTGGCGCTTATTCGCGCTATTGGCGCTATAGCGCACTAAGCTCAAATAAGCGTCATAGCGCTATTATGGCGCTATTGGCAAATTGATCGGCCCTAGCCTAATTGTTAGTGATTGAGTGATTTCGAGTAATTTTATGATTGTTTGCTTATGTACTTGACTTGATGCCTTAATGGTTGTTTGCCTTCATGGTTGTTTGTTTTGAGGATGACAACTTTATTATATGCTTATCATTATAAACTTATCAAATTATAATTGTATACTTGTCCCGATTTCTGTTATTTGAAACAAATAGCGCTATAGCATGAAATGCATCTTGGCGTTACGTTGCAAATAGCGCTATAACGACCGACCATAGCGCCACTATAGCGATCGCTATAGCGGCAATAGCATCGAGCAGTTGCCTCTAAATTTCATAGCGCGATCTAAAACATGGGTCGTAGGAAAACCGCGACTCTCTGTTTCATATTTTCTTTATAGATGAATATACATGCTCAAGAACACTGATTGCTCGTAGAGTACTACTACTACTACTTTGTCTTACAAAAATGTGCCTATTAAATGAACTGTTACTAAACTACAGTTTGTTCATATTCCTCTATTCCTGAACCAAATTTTTTTTTGATCTGTGCCCTTTGTGGTTTGTGTAGTCCTCATAGACTGCCCTAATACGAATTGAACTCGTATAATATTAGGACCTTGCTAATTTCGAGGCGACTGAAATTTTCAAATCTGTTCGGCGATGAAGCTACTTCGGTGATTTCGATCCAACAAAAGCGACAACACATCATCGGCGGGGAAGAGACAGAGCACGCGATGTAGCCTGAATTTTTTTTCGCCTATTAAATGAGGTGCCTTGGCATAGTTGATTATGCGGCACTCTCCAAAGAGTGGGCGAAGGAGGACAGGGAATTGGCCGCCAAAGGAATCGAATCCTTGGGACAAATATCCACGTAACCTTGCTCGGGCTTTTTGCGTGCATTGAGCATCTTTGCCGGTGTCGGGTGACAAGGCTGAAATTGTTTGGACCTGTGAAGAGGCTCGGTCTTTATCCGAGATAGTTTTAGAGAAGGCAGCCCGCATGCGATGTCATTGGTGTAAGGGAAAGATATGAGCTCACGGGGGCCCCGGGCACCCCGCAACGCATGGGCGTGTGCGTGGTATGTCTACATGGGTTGATTGGAAGGCGGATGATGGTTCCACCAGGGTGGCTTATGGGAGATGTTACTACAGAGGGGCGGGCATCCGGGCATGTGGGTGGTATGTACAGTTCGGTTGGTTGGAAGCCTTGGTGCTGCGACATGAGCATAGATGAGCTCGGGGGCTAAGGCGGAGGCGATGGAATTACAAGGCCCTTTGTTCAACGCTTTGCCAACACCTCTAGCCCTGTAGGTGGTCTGCGCAGAGCGGCCGCGGCTTAGCCATTGACGCAGCCCGACCGGATCTTTGCAGTTGAGATGGAATTGGAGCGAGCACGGGTTGCAATAGATGAGCTCGAGGGGACTGCGGTTGGGAGTGGCTTCAATGCCCTTCGGTTCATATGCGCCCAACGCTAACTACCAAATGGATCTCCAATGCTATCACCCGAAGAGCTTCAAAAGGCGGGGCCTTCTTGTGCTGCTCTTCATGAGTGGTACATGCGACAAGCGACCACAAACGGGCAAAATGTGGCGTTTCTTTGCGGTGCCGCGAAAGAGGTTTTTTGGCGTGACACGCAGGCGAAGAGGTCGCGACCAATGTGGGTTTCGACGATTTGTTTGACCTCATGGCACCGGATGTATTGGATGTGTCCATCCTTCACTTTGCATGACACCGTGAGTACAATTTCTTCTATTCTCGCACTCACTTGAGATGCCTCTTCATCTATTTGCTTGCTAAATTTGCTTTGCATGCCTCTATTCCTAGATGCCTGCTTTCCCCTAGGGAAGCTAGGGCCATGTCTTTGTCGTCGTTGGCTTTCTTGATCCTGGACCATTGACCTTCAAAGGGCTGGCGGCGGGCCTGGCAGCTTGGGTACTACATATCTAGAATGGGTCCTAAGGAAACATCTTGACAAGGATTTTGTCATGTTTGCGCATAACCCTGGTGGACACTTTGGATTGTTGTTGTCATTGCTATCAAGTGGAGGAGAGTTTATTTTGTTGACTCTGCACCTAGCTTGAATTCAGATACGCTTCCGTTGAAAACTGCAATAAAACAGTGAGTGTTTCCTAACCTACAATTGACCCAGGCATTTTTTTCTTAATTATGTTACTAAGGCCCTGTTTGGATCAGATTTTGGATTCTCAAAATCTTGATTTTAGCTAGATTTCTAGAATCTAGATTTTAGATAAAATCTGAATGTTGTGTTTGGATACCTGGATTCTAGAAACAAATTTTATGGTTATAGACATGTGGATGGGCAAAATCAGGTAAAATCTTCTCTTGGGCTGATTCTGGATTTTTACAATCCTGACCATCAGATTCTAGAATCTAGGGTATGTTTCGAAGCTACACAGATTTTTTTCTCAAGGATTTTAGAATCCTCTTGGATCCAAACAGGGCCTAAAAAATAAAAAAAGAATGTGACATTTTGCATTTTACTCATGTGTAGGCTTAGTGAGCGTGTTTTCAATCCCACGGCTAAGGAGGTGACGAGGACGCAAAAGTTTTTAGTTAACCCCAAATATACGAAAGTAAGTAGTGCTTCACTTGAAGTTGTGCGCTTGCGTTTCCATTCAGTGAATAACCACTGTGTTGTTGAGTGTTGGGGGGAGGCCGGAACCTGCCCACCCCCCTACGGTCGGCCCGAGAAACCAAAACTAGAGGTGGCCCGAAGGGCTAGCATTCGCCTCCGAGCCGAATGCTTTTGGATTCGGATCTTAGCGCACCGTGGATCCAAGGGTAAAAGGGATAAAGCTCGAATGGCGGGGTTTCAAACGCGTCATGGACGGAGGCGGAGGTGTTCGCCATGACGGGCAAGCAAACGCCCAACGGTCAAGCTCCATCCGCAGGAGCGCCAGCAAGTGGGACGAAAGCCATAACATTCGGCCGGGAAGCGAATCGCTGGGGCTTTCGTCGTATGGAGGTCGTGCGAAGGCGCGCAGAGCGGATGCGTTGGCATTCGGCGACACACCGAATGCCGAGATCCCCCCGTCCAAGAGCACTTTCGTTTGGGAAGTCACGCAGGCGGGGAGCATTAGCATTCGGACGAATGTGACGAACGCCCTAGTTTACGTCCCAAGGGGCGAGGGTCTAGCGTGGATCCTCCCGGCTTCGGTCGGGGAGGACGAGAGCGATCGCCTTCGGGCGGCACGATCGGAGGGGCATGTTAACGGATGTCTCCCCGACCTTGTTTTGCGGGTGCTTGTGGTCCGTGCCGAGCGGCCCAAGATGGGCGAGGGGATCGCGAGGCATGAAAATACCATTCTACCCTTGATCGTCGGTGGGAGGCGCGAGGATCCGGGGGTTGGTAGGAGGACAAAATCGGGATTGTAATAGTCTACGGACTATAAATAGACCCCCCCCCCCGGGGCTTTGTAAGACACACGTAGAATTAATAGAAGAGTGCTTCGCCACACACACCTTCAAGTGTTCGATTAGTCTTGTTGAGCGATTCGTCCTACCCGGGGTAGCCTCGCCGGGGCTACACCAACATTGGCGCCCACCGTGGTTGTGCAGGCAACCCATGGCTCCGGGCGGGCGGCGCCGCAGACCGGCCGGAACTCCTCCGGCGGATCCTCCGTCGTCCTCCGCCGAGACCGTTACTCCAAAGGTCGGGGGCGGGGTGAAATGAGAAGATGCGGCCACCGACCCTGGGGCAGTAACTGGCCAAGGCCCTTCCGGAGCAGGAGGCGCCGAGGTTACAGAAGATGGAGAAGATTCAGAAGAAGATCACCCAGGTGAGCATGAGGCACCCGGCAACAGCCAGGAGGAGCGTGCCAGGTTAATACAAGAATTTAGCCTCAGCAGTGGCGAACTCGTAGAGTTGAGAGCTCGGAAGAGGCAATGTTGAAAGGAGAGACAGCCCAAGCGAAGAGAGGATTCGGCTCGGGAGCAATTGAAGCTCACGAAATTGAGAAAGAGAATTTGCTCCATGAAATAGCTCGGATGGAGAAAAAAACAAAGACCATCCCATGGAGGGGCAAGAACCGGTTCGTCGCGGATGGAGAAGTCGATCCGGTCTCACCACTTGCGCCGGAATTACAGTGAGCCCATGGCCGATAGGGGTAAAACCCAGTTGCCATCGTTCAATGGGAAATCAGATCCAAGGAAGTTCATCGCAAGCTATGAAGCCGCGCAGCATTCGGCAGGAGGGGATTCGGTTACTTTCCGCGAAGTCTCTTATCATGGCAATAGAAGATATCACGCATGAATGGTACATTGCCCTTCGTCCGCTTTCAATAAGAAATTGGAAGCAGCTAAGGGAGCAGTTAATCATCACCTTCGAAGGTTTCCGGGCCTTGAAAAAGGGAACTAGGGATTTCCTAAAGCTCAAACAAGAGGATGGAGAGTCATTGACACAGTATCTCGAAAAGATAGTGTAGCTTCGTGCTCAAACGCCAAATGTCTCGGATGAAGTAGTGATAGCCGCGGCAATGGAAGGCATGGCCATAGGTCGGTCTTGTGCGCTCCTAGACAAGGAGGAACCCAAAACTCTAACCGAGCTATACGATCAGATCAAAAAGTTTGCGAAGTCCGAAGAAGGACTAAAAAGAAGAAAAGCAGCTCGAAAGGATGAAAAGCAACAGTCGCCACATCCGAATGTCAATAATAGCCAAAAGGGCGGCAAGGCACCTCGCCCGGTCAATAATGTACAAGAGGATTCGCTCGGGGACGGTCGAACCAAGCCAAGAACCAGGCTCTCGCGATGTCGGCCGGGAGGACTGCTCAACCAAACACCATGAAGTATGGGGAAACACCTATACCGCGGGCCGGGCTGAGTTTGTAGTCCCCGGACAACGGCAAGCAGACTCTTTAAGCCATCGACCCGGGGTATTTCCCATCTGGCCTAAGAGTCGCTCCGCAATGCTTCTAATATCATCTTTGTTTGCTCGCTCGGCCTGCCCGTTAGCACGAGGGTGGGCGGGCGACACATATTTCACCCGGATGCCTTTGTCTTCGCAATAATCCCAAAAATGGCTGCCGGTAAATGTCTTTGCCAAGATCCGTGATGATGGAATTTGGGATGCCGAAGCGATGGACCACCTCATCTAACATCTCAACGGCCTTGTACTGGTTGGCGTCGACCAGAGGAAGATATTCAATCCACTTGGAGAACTTATCGACCATGACGAAGATCCACTTGAAGCCGGGGCGCTTTGAAGGGCCCGATGGCGTCAAGTCCCCGAAGACGAAAGGCCATCTTTGCCGGTATAGTCCGGAGCTCATGTGCTGGCACATGCGTCTGTTTCGCGAAGAATTGACATTTCGTGCAATGCCGTACCAAGTGTTCTGCATCAGCAACCGCCGTTGGCCAGTAAAATCCTGCACGGAACGCCTTGCCGACCAGAGTGCGAGAGGCCACATGATTGCCACAGATCCCGCCACGAATTTCGTCGAGCAGCTTTATACCATCTTCCTCGGAGATGCACTTCTGCAGGACCCGGTCTCCTATACTCTTCCGCATAAGGAAACCGTCGACTAGGACATAATTCTTACTTCACCTGATGAGACGCTCTTGCTCTGTCCTATCTTCAGGCACGAGAGCCTCCTGCAGATACTTGATTATCGGGACCCGCCAGTCTTCATCGACGGTATTGGATAGCGTAGCGACGATGTGCTCGGCCGTCTCGAGTGAAGACCCCGGCGCAGGATCACTGATTGTCGGTTTCCATAGATCTTCGACGAAGACGCCTGCCGGTATCTTTGCCCGAGAAGAGCCAAGCTTGGAAAGTTCATCGGCGGCTTGGTTGTAATCCCGAACCACATGATCAAAACTGAGTCCGTAGAACTTGCCCTCCAATTTTCTTATAGCTGCCACATACGCGTCCATCTTCTCACTCTTGCAATCCCAATCTTTGTTGACTTGCTTGATTACCAATGCCGAGTCGCCGAATACCTACAGTCGGCGAATCCCAAGCTGGACAGCAATACGGAGGCCGTGAAGGGCAGCCTCGTATTCCGCGGCATTGTTAGATGCCGAGAAGTGGATCCGGAGGACATACCGGAGCGTATCCCCTGAGGGTGATATGATGTAAATGCCAGCTCCGGGCCCATCGATGTTGAGCGAACCATCGAAGTACATCGTCCAGCGCTCTCGGCTGGTGTCTTCGAGGGGAGTCTCCAGATCCGTCCACTCGCAAACAAAATCCGCCAATGCTTGCGACTTGATGGTACTCCTATTGTTGTATTCAATGGTGAACAGTCGAGCTTGATCGCCCACTTGCATATACGACCATTGGCATCCTTATTCCGTAGGACGTCGCCCAATGGGTAGTCCGACACCACGGTGATCGGGTGAAGATCGAAGTAGTGACGTAGCTTGCGAGACGTGATGAGAATCCCGTAGAGCAGTTTCTGTATATGTAAGTACCTTTGTTTGGAGTCGTTCAGTACCTCGCTGACGAAGTAGACCGGCCGTTGGACGGGGTATACATGCCCTTCCTCCGCGCGCTCGACAACCAAGGCGGTACTAACCACCCGGTTGGTCGCTGCGATGTAGAGTAGTATGGTCTCCGCGTTGTTCGGGGCCACCAACACTGGAGGTGTGGTGAGAAACTTCTTGAAGCCGTTGAAGGCCTCTTGAGCCTCATTGGTCCACCTGAAAGCTTCTCCTGCACGAAGGAGTTTGAAGAACGGCAGTCCCTTTTCACCGAGGCGTGCGACGAAACGGCTAAGTGCCGCCATGCATCCAGTCAATTTCTGGACATCTTTGACGTTTTGGGGCGGTTTCATCCGCATGATGGCGCTGATTTTCTCCGGGTTTGGCTCAATACCATGCCTGCTAACAATGTTGCCGAGCAAGTTACCGGAGGGGACGCCAAAAACACACTTTCCCGGATTAAGTTTCCATTGGTACTCGTTTAGCTTGGCGAAGACCCTTGCAAGATCGTCGACCAGGGAAAGAGCGCTCTGGGTCTTCACCACGACATCGTCGACATAAGCCTGAGCGAGGTCGGGGATAAGGTTCCCTAAGCGCCCTGTATAGCCCGGCTGGTAGGTGGCCCCTGCGTTCTTGAGCCCGAACGACATGGTAGTGTAGCGATACGCGCCAAACGGGGTGATGAAGGAAGTCTTCTCCTGGTCCTCGACCGCGAGGCCGATCTGATGATAGCCCGAGTAGCAATCCAGGAAGCTGAGTAGCTCGCAACCTGCAGTGGAGTCGACCACCTGGTCGATACGTAGGAGACCAAACGGGTCTTTAGGGCAAGCCCTATTGAGATCGGTATAATCAACGCACATCCTCCATTCATTATTCTTCTTTCTTACAAGGACCGGATTAGCTACCCAATCGGGATGATACACTTCGCGAATAAAGCCAGCAACTAATAATCTAGTTACTTCTGCTTTAATAGCAGCTGACTTTTCTTTATTAAAGCGGCGTATTTTCTGAGCGCACGGCCTGGCCGTTGGCTTAACACGTAGGCGGTGCTCGATTTGGCTCCGAGGTACTCTGGGCATATCGGCGGGTTTCCACGCGAAAATGCTCACGTTCTCCCTCAGGAACCGGACGAGCGCGTCTTCCTATTTGGGGTCAAGGTTGACGCCTATCTTGGTCGTCTTGGACGCATCGCCCTCCACCAGCTGGATGTCTTTAGTGTCCGACGGCTTGGTGGTCTTCTTCGTCCGCTCCTCCTCGGGTATCTCAAGGTCAGAGGGGTTCAGCTTCTTCGCGTTCTTGATGACCTCCTCCTGTCGAATCGACTGGAGGATGAACTCCCGTTTGTCGAGGCCCTCCTTCTCGCAAACATAGGCCATGTGTACATTGGCCCTGCATGTGAGGACCCCCTTGTCCGTGGGGATCTTGAGGATGAGGTAGCCGTAGTGCGGGACCGCCATGAGCCTGGTCAGACCAGGTCGCCCGATGATGGCGTGGTACGATGAATCGAAGTCAGCGACAACAAAATTCATGTAATCGGATGCGATGATGCTTGAGCTGCGAACTGCACGCGCGTAGCGTAACCCGCCCGAGAGGAACTGATGACTCTCCCGCGGGATCCTCCGAAACGGGTGGTCGTATGGCTTGAGGTCGTCCTTCGTGATGTCCAGAGCCTTCATCGAGTTCTGAAACAGCATGTTCAGGGCGCTCCCGCCGTCAATGAGGACCTTCTCGAAGCGCAAACGCCCGATTACCGGGTCTAGGGCGAGTGGGAATCGCCCGGGTATGGGTTGTTGCACCACTTGTCATCGCGGCGAAGGTTATGACGCGCTCGGAGAAGGTGGGCCATATCGGGTCCGTGACCCCCTTGCTGAAGTCTTTGACGGTCGCCGGACATTACGGCGCAGAGACCTTGCGATCCCGCCCCACCTCGCAGCCATAGTGTCCGCACATGATCATGTGAATGACGCCATCCTCGCCGGTAGCGGTGCCGAGGATCGGCATCCTCGTCCGGGTCTTCTTCCCCGGTTGTTGCGGACAACCTTGGGTGCCTCCTCCGGCCGCCGTCGGTGATCTTGAGCTTCTTGTGCTCGCTTTCATACTCGGCGTTCCGCCCGACTATGATTCAAGTCCGGGTGCCGGGGACACTTGCCGTGTAGGGGCTTCTTGATTGGGTCTTGCTAGTTGAGCGTCTTCTTCTTCCCGCCGGCCTTGACGTTGTTGACGCCACCTCCCCGATGGTTCCGATCATGACGGCGCCGCGATAGTTGTCGTGACCCTCTTCCCGCGACTCACATCGCGGGAGTCGTCAGGGCGGCGGTTATCGTGACGCTCGTCGCGCCGCTTGTCATCGCAGGGAACATCATGGCGGGGGGAATACTCCCGGCGGGTAGAGTAGCCGTAATCCTTGCGGAAGATGTACTCGGCCTCATCTTGCCCGGCGAACCTCTGCGCCACATCCAGCAATTTGGACATGGTTGTGATCTTGGACCTGTGGAGCTTTTTCCGCAGCTCTTGGGCTGCGGCATTACCATTGGAGACAAGGCCCTTGGTGAATGCGCCGTCGCATTCCTCGTCAGTGATATCGAGGGGATAGTCGGGCGCACCTCGGAGAAACGGCGGATGTACTCCCGAGTGGTTCGTTGCGCCAAGGCGCAGCCTCTCCGTGTCATACTGCGTGCCCGATTGCTTGCACGTGGACTTGTAAGTGCTAATGAAGATATCCTTGACGCCTTGCCACGCGTCGTAGTCTTCCTTTTTCGGCAGGGCCAGGAGCCAGCGATTGGCCGCTGGTCGAGGCTAATCGGGAAGTAGTTCGCCATGACATCCTCCCCGCCTCGGCCCGACCTGATTGCGATCTCATAAATCATGACCCGGGCCTCGGGATCTTGGTCGCCAGAGTACTTTGAGAGCGTGTTAGTGCCTTTGAAGCCCGAGGCCATCGGACTCGGCGGAGATCCGGATGGTAGGGCCGGATCGTAGTGATCGTGAGCTTCCCGCTTGGGTTCCCGTACGGATGTTGTACTCTTCACGCCGTTGGATCTCGGCGTCTTCGCGAGCTCGTCGGGCGGCGGTATCTTGCGGGTAGCGAGCATCTCGGGCAATCTCGATGCTCTTTGGGAGGTCGGGGGACGGTTTCGATCCCGACCGGGACGCCCCGGGGTGGTTGACCACCCGCGCCACCGGCCGAGCACCGCGCCCACCCCTCGCTCGCTTGCCGCCGTCTTGGCCTCGCATTTTGCCCCGCCGGGCCGTGTCTTTGTTCGGGCGCCACCATCGCGTCGGATTGATTTGCCCCCTAGGCATGGAGGACGCCTCTTCCTCGCCCCGGGTGTTGCGGCTCCTTCCGGCGATGGCGCCGTCGAGATGACCGGTGCGGCGGCGCGAATGAACCCGAGACGGGATTAAGCCGAGCGTGGGTGGCGTAGATGTATCCCCGGACGTCATCTATTGTGGCGTTCTCCGGAGCAGAGAGCCGCTGCGGGCAATGTTACTGTTACGGCGTTTTGTGAACCGGGATCCCCACCACCTCATCGAACTGAGACTGCAGATTCCGGGAGAGTCCCCCGGGCTAACCGGAAGCCCCCGGCCTGTCTACCGCCCGGCTGAGCTTGAACACCGGCGTCCCGCTCCGCTGCCGACGCGCCGATCAGCGTTGCGTCCCTCCCGGTAGCGCGGAGCACTTTGGTTTCCCCCTCGGGGTGCCGAGTCCTCGCGATGAAGATCCCCCGCCGTAGGTCTCCCAGGAGCGGTACCCGGTCGAACAAATGGGAGTCATAGCCGATTTCCGGCTCCATCGGATCCTCGGAGGATGGTAGTGGTGGCGTCGGATGAAGTCGTGGAGGCGGTGCGCCCGTTACGGAGCTTCGGTACTCTCCTCCTCCTCCTCGGCGCCGTCCCAGATCGGAGAAGCTTAGCCATGCATGTGGTCGCGTGTTGTCGACGAGGCTCCTTCGCTGGTACGTTGGTGCGTCGATGAAGTCGTAGGGTCCGGGACGGTCCTTGTTGGTGTTTCTTAGCGTAAGCGTAATAGTCCGCAGCGCATGGAAATACCGTTGTAGCACTTCACCCGGAAGTGTTCGGGTATTGATTTCCACGAGGAACGGGTGTTAAGTCGCTTTGACTAGCTACCGGATGAAGATGGAAAGGGTGAACTGGGTAGTGAGTTTCTACTACAGCAGATTATCCTAAAACCAAATTACTTCTTTTCTTATATGTTCACGTAGCCACCGGCTCTCCCCTCGGTCCGCCAGAAGGGTTCGGCCTCCGCACTCACCGCGACAAAATGACGTGGAGGAATACTAAGGTCAAACAGGGCTGTCACCACCGCCGCCCCTCACTACCGTGGACTGATTGGCAAACGAGGGTGACTCGTAGTTTAGACACCACGCCTACACTACTTATCACGCACTCTAGCGTTGGCCGGGAACATCCATCTTCATCGAGTCCTCTACTAGAGCATCTACCGATATGGTAAACAACGAACCGGGGCGAACGTATAATTAAAGTAATAACTTAAACTCAAAGATAATTATCGTAATTAGAACACGGACCTCTTACTCCAAACCAAGTAGGATGATCCGTAGAGGTACAAATGCGAGACGGAGCCGACAGGGTTCGAACTCCGTCTACCCGAGGCGTGGGGGGTCGCTATTCCTCTTCTCCACACTTCCTCCTCTCTCACTCCCTTCTAATTCTAACTTAGCTCCTTTCCTCTACTCCAATGTGTACTAAGTGTGAGTGGTGGAGTGGAGTGTGTGAGTGAAACAATGAGTGAGTGAATGGTTGTGTGTGTGGATGAATAGAGGGGGTGTGCCCCTCTATTTATACATGAGGTGAATTTGGGTACTTTGGCGGAGAAAAAACGGCGCCAAACGAATTTTGCACCATCCTTTCCCCGTTATTCCCGCGCTAGTATTTCAAAGCATGTGGAAGTCGGCCGAAGGCGTGGCGGATCGGGCCAAGCTTGCGCCCGTCCGCCGCAGGGGGCCGGCCGCCCCAGTGCTTGGCCCGGTTCGAGCCGGCTTTCGTGGTGTCACCTCTTGGCCCATTTTGGCTCATTTTCCCCGTAGGTGCATCGGTCCATTTTGCCCGATTTCGGCCCTGTTGGCCCTCCCTTGACAAAGCGCAATCCTGGTTTTGTGCTTTCATTGTTTATTAGGCGTATTTGTACCTGTTTCCACTTTTATACCTACAAAACATGTTTTCTACCAATACAAGTGGAACTAGGTTAGAAATAAATGCATATGCACCATGAGATTGTTTATTTCCCTTGGAATGAACCTGAGTTGGCGGTATTAAATGCTTGATAATGACCGCCAACAACTCCCCACACTTGGCTTTTACTGCCCCTCGAGTAAAGTCGAACTTTAGGTTTTTGTGAGGTTGTTTCCTTTGTCAATATTCAAAGTGTTCTACCACATTATCTTGAATGATCATGCGATGGAGATAAGCAGGAGTTCTTTCTTTCTACTTACACTGCACAAATAGACTTGGTTGTTTTTCAAATTTTTGAAAAGAATTTGTGCTATGTTCCTGGGTTTAATCAAACTTGAGAGTACCAACAAAATTGCTTACTTCCTTGTATAAAATGTCAAGTCAAATTCTAGATTAATGGAGGGAAGTGTCATATTCCTAGATCAAAGATGTGCATATGATAAATGTTCTTTTTAGTTATGATGCCTCTTTTGCTTTTAAAGAGTCATGGGCTTGCTTGCTCTTTTTTTTTTAATTAGAGAAGTGGGCTCTACTCGCCCTTGGACACTTGTCCATTATTTCTTCTCCTTTTATTTTTTTTATTTGGAGAAGTGGGCTCTACTCGCCCTCGGACACTTGTCCATTATTTCTTCTCTCTTTTTTTTTTTTTTTTTTTTTAGATAGGCGGGCATCGACGTTACCCATTGTTTTTGTTTATATGCGGGGCACGTGCCCATTTTTTAGCATAGCCCATGTCTTTGAAGCATAAAGGTTTCATCATATTTAGAACACCAATTTATTTGTGCACATGTGTTTCGATCATGGGACCATGAAACTTTCTCAAACATTAATCTTTGAATTTGACGAGATGCAATAAATAAGGAAGTAGCTATTTTGTTTGAATACTAGTTCAGGTTTTGATTATCCCAGGAACATGATTTTGGGTTATTTTTCAATAGGAAAAACCAAGTCTTATTTGTACAGGAAGGAGAAATTCAAGTAATCATGCTATCTCTCAAAGCACAAAAATTCAGATAATGTGTGGTTCTTTTTAATAGATTGACAGAAAGGATAAAGTTTGTCTATGTTTTTAAGTTGGTCATTATGGCATATGAATTTTATCTCCCCCACACTTGTTTCTTTCACAGAAGTTAACAAAAAATACATAGAGAAACAAGTGCACAATGAAATATTCAAAGACAAACTTTATTGATCTTCAGACAATTACAATGTAAATAAAAATAAATGCGAGGAATTTAAAAGCCTGAAGCAATCAGTGATTTCGAGCCCTCTTTATTGTCTCCGCTAGACGGTCTAATCTCTCATTAAACCCGCGACGCATAGTCGAAAGGGAATCTTCTAGATTTTTCACTTCTAATTTCGCTACAGCTACTTCGTTATGAATTTTCTCTATTCTTGTTTGTAGGTCGTTGATCCTTGTGTTGACCACTTTGCAAGTGTAGTTTTCTTCTTAGGTTTTTCTTCCTCACTATCACTAGAAGAAACCAGGGGGGCTACCCTCTAATAGGGGGCTCCCTAGTGGTGGTCTAATTCTTTTGACTACGCCTGCGTCGGGCTTCTTGAGGGCAGCTTTTTTCTATCGACGGCTTCCTTTGTGCGGGAGTTGTGGTTGATTTGGATGGCGCTTTCACGGAGATGAGTTTTTTGCGTTGGGTTTGTTGTTTTCGGGAGGTTTATGAAGCTGGTTCGTGCTAGGTGAACCCTTGTTCCCGATTGGGAAGGATGGCCTCGGAGTTTTGATAGGTGGTAAGATTGCCGCTGGGTTGAGCTAACACGAACATGGCTTCTTCTATTTCTTCCTAAAAAAAATGGCTCAATGTCTAATCCTAAGGAGAGGTACAAGGCTTTGTTGTTTCCCATGGATAGGTTGAGCAAGTATTTTAAATGAGGGAGAAGAGAGATGGCTTGGTGTGATCTTCCAATGGGGGATTGGAGCTCAATTTATAGCCCTCGGCGGTGAATTGTGGCCGTGCAACCGCAGGTACTTGGGATAGGCTCGGTGGATCGAGTCGTGCAAGAAGAATGGGCGCGAGGGGCCGCAAGAGGGGGCCGGCCGCCCCAGTGCGCCGGCCGCCCCCTGGTGAGCGCGTCTCGTGCGCGACCTTTTCCCCTCATCTCTATCTTATCGTAACATTAGCCCCACAGGCGGTGCATCGGTGGAAAACCCGGTTTGGGAGTGATGTTTTCTTATTTAGAAATAAAAATAAAATAAAGAAAAAGAAAAGAAAGGTTATGTGTTTTTGTATTTAATATTATTTTTATTGTGTTTTCTTTCCAATATGTTGGTAGCAATTGTTGAGTTGTTTTTATATTGTTCAAAATCTACCAACATTATTTTCTCTATATATTTATTTGGAGAAGGCTCGAGGAAAATTTTTAAACGTTGGCCATTTACCTTTGATAAATTACCCGAGTCGCCGCTCAGTGATGGTGATTGTGCCATGGGGTGCGGCGTCGACGACGGTGTATGGCCCTTTCCATTTGCTCCGCAGCTTTCCTCCACCGAATAGCTTCACACGAGAGTTAAAGAGTAGTACCTTGTCTCCTTCGTGGAAAGTTTTACGTTGGATTCGGTCGTCGTGCCATCTTTTTGTTCTTTCTTTGTATAGCTTGGCACTATGATACGCCTTCTCCCTCCATTCCTCTAGCTCGGTTAATTGTTTTTGTCTATTTTTCCCGCTAGCTTAAGGTCCATGTTCCATGTCTTGATTGCCCAAGAGGCTCGATGTTCGAGTTCTACCGGGCAAGTGGCAACTTTTTCCGTAGACCGCTTGGAATGGTGTCATGTCGATGGGGGTTTTATAAGCTGTCCCGTATGCCCGAGTGCATCGGGTAGCTTGTCTTTCCAAAATTTCCCCATTACATTGACAGTTTTCTGCGAGAATGTTTTTGATTTGTTTGTTTGACATTTCGCTTGGCCGCTTGTCCGAGGATGGTAAGGTGTGGCTATATTGTGCTTAGATCCCAGCTCTCGCAAGAAAGCTCGAAAGGATCTGTCTATGAAGTGTGATCCTCCATCACTTATGACCATCCTTGGTGTTCCAAACCTTGGAAAAATGATCTCATGGAACATTTTTCTGGCATGTTTGGCATCAGCGGCGGGGCATGCCGAGCTTCAACCCACTTGGACACGTAGTCGATCGCGATGAGGATGTATTCACTATCATGGGACTTTGGAAAAGGTCCCATGAAGTCGATACCCCAAACATCGAAGACTTCCACTTGGAGATTGTAGTTGAGGGGCATTGCATTTCTTGACGTAATTCCTCCTTGCAGCTGACACTTTTGGCATCTTCTGATGAATTCTTTTGTGTCTCGGTACATCGTTGGCGGAAGAATCCGCACCGCCAAATTTTGGCTTGAGTGCGATGTACTCCATAATGGCCTCCATATGGGGCCGCATGGCATTTTTTCGATGATTTGTTTGTCCCTCTCTCGGTGGGTACACATCTCCTTAGCATGCCGTCGGCACATACTCGGTATAGGTACGGATCATCCCACGTGGCGGCGACTCTCAACTTGTTACTTGTGCCTTGATTCGCCGGTGGTACGTAAACCTGAAACCATGTAATTCACAATATCTGCATACCATGGGGTTACGCCCTCCACCTTGAGGAGCATGTCGTCGCGTAGGAAATCATTGATAGGTAACTCCTACGTGTTAGTGAATTGCAAACGCGACAAATGATCCACAAATGCTGTTCTCTACTCCTTTCTTGTCTTTAATTTCTAAATCAAATTCTTGGAGTAAGAGAATCCATCTTATTAGTCTGGGTTTAGCGTCTTTCTTAGTGAGCAAGTATTTCAATGCCGCATGATCAGTGTAGACAATCACTTTGGATCCCACTAAGTAAGACCTAAACTTATCAATAGCAAACACGACAGCTAGGAGCTCTTTTTCAGTTGTGGCGTAATTTAATTGAGCTCCATTTAGCGTTTTGCTAGCATAGGCGATCGCGTGATGCTTTTTATCTTTGGTTTGGCCAAGGACCGCACCAACGGCATAATCACTAGCATCACACATAATCTCAAAACGCAGCCGACAATCCGGTGGTTGAATGATTGGTGCCGAGATGAGTGCTTTCTTAATGGTAAGAAAAGCTTTCATGCACTCATCGCTGAACTTAAAAGGTACATCCTTAGCTAGCGTGCTTGTTAACGGTCTAGAAGTTTGTGAAAAATCTTTATGAACCGCCTATAAAATCCTCGCGGGCCTAGAAAAACTACGGATTCCTTTTTACGCTCACGGGGGGAGGTAGTTTTTCAATTACTTCAATTTTTGCTTTATCTACCTCAATCCCCCTCTCGGACACTAGGTGTCCAAGGACGATGCCCTCTCGGACCATGAAATGGCACTTTTCCCAATTTAGTACCAGGTCCTTCTCTTGGCATCGTTGCAAGACTCCTCTAAATTCTCAAGACAGTTGTCAAAGGTTTTTCCATAGACGGAGAAATCGTCCATGAATACCTCCATGATTTCTTCAATCATGTCGAGAATATCGACATCATGCACCGCTGGAATGATGCGGGTGCATTACACAACCCGAACGACATTCTCCTATAAGCGTACGCTCCATACGGGCATGTGAAAGTTGTCTTGCTTTGATCATCGTGGTGGATGGGAATTTGGTGATAACCTGAATACCCATCGAGGAAACAGAAGAAAGAATGTTTCGCTAACCGCTCCAACATTTCATCAATGAAGGGGAGCGGAAAGTGATCTTTCTTTGTTGCCGCATTGAGTTTTCGGTAGTCAATGCACATTCTCCACCCCGTGACGGCACGCCGTGGAATTAATTCATTTTAGCATTTTCAATCACCGTCATGCCTCCTTTCTTTGGTACCACCTGACAGGGCTAACCTGGGCCGCCGTGGTGGTACGGGATAGATTATCCCTACGTGAAGAAGTTTGAGGACTTCCTTCTTCACGACTTCTCTCATCTCATTATTGAGCCGGGCGCTGTTGTGGTTCGCGTGAGGGTGACTTTTCCGGTCAATAGAGATGCGATGAGAGCAAATTAGAGGGCTAATCACTTTTAAATCATGCAATGAATACCCAAGACCGCCCTATGTTTTTCTAGTATTTTGATCAATTTGGATGACTCCTCGTCGGTTAATTTATCACCGATAATTACGGGAGCATTTTTGTCATTGTTTAGGAAAACATAGCGTAATCCTTCAGGAAGGGCTTTTAGCTCAATGGGAGGTGGTGTCGTTTCTTCTTCTTTAGGGAGATCGATAAATTCATCTATCTCGCTAATTTCTTCAATGAAGAATTTGGAGTCTTTTTCTAAAGATTCTTCAGAGTTTCAAAAGGTATTTTTGACACCACCTCTATGGTTGTTATCGGGGGCAGGGGGGTTCAGCTATTGTGTTTTTAGATTGTTGTATGGGTAGCGTGAACGTGTCCCTACCTAATTTGACATCTAACTCCCCTGTGTTTGGTGGATCAGCGAATAACTTTTCTAGGGGATGGCCAATTAGAATGTCGAAATCCTCAATGTCAAAAATGTGGAAATCAAGGCTCATTCCGACACCTTCATGGTAAAGAGAAACATTATGTAGAACCCCCAACCCTTGGAGAGTTGAACGCATATCAGCTCTAAAAGTCTTTATTGTGGGCCAGCGTTGCTCTTCCTCAAAATAAGTTTGGGCATAGGTTTGTGACATGATGTTAATGCCCACGGTTGGGTTATACAATACCGTTTCCTCGTTTTCTTTTTTATTATGCATTGAATGGGGAACGAGGGAGTACGAATCTGAATTTCTTCAAAAGATGACTCGTTCTCATGTACCCGTTCGCCACGCTCATGATAGACGTTAACCCCTTGATTGACTCTCGTGAGAGAGTCTGTGGCTAAAGGTTCTCTAGGGGTGACAGAACTGGTGGTCTTTTTACCGACTCGTATTTCGAGGTATTTCCGAAATCTTCAAGAAATACATCCTCGATATACGGGAGGTCTCCCGTAAGGGGTTCCTCCTTTGGTTCGGGTCCGGTATTTTCGGAGGTTCGGCTTGAAGCGACCTAAACCTCGTCGGTCACCGGCTCAACACGGACGGGTTCTAGAGGAGGGGTGTTTTCAAGTATTCGGTCTAAAAGGGCTTCCCTTCCTCTATGGTTTTGTGTGTAAACGACCCTCCTACGGCCGTGTCTAACTGCGGGCGAACTCTTTAGTCAAACCCGGCCCGAAATGCTTTGAAAAAGACATGGCGGGAATGGATAGTTCCCGACTAGACCTCGTTAAAATTGAGAATCGTCCCGGTCGCACCTAACGACTCCTTCTCCCCTTGTCGGAAGCGTAGTATCTCTTGACGGAGGGAAGCAATTCGGGATATAGGGAAGAAAGCTTGGCAAAACCTTGCTCGCAATTCTTCCCAATCACCGCTACCTTCCCTACGTTGTGGTCGAACCACCAAGCTTTCGCTCTCTCCTCAAGTGAGAAAGGGAATAGCTTCCATCTCAACGTGTCTTGTGACATGCCTTCAATGGTGAGGCAAGCACGTAGTTGCTCAAACTCCCTCGGGTGATGGTATGGATTTTCTTAATCATAACCCGAGAAGGATTGATCCCAACCATGGCCGCAGGCCGTATGAGCTCATAACTCGAAGCCGTGATGGGCTTCGAAGAAGATGGGCGTTCTAAGAGCTCGCCACCGGGAGCGCATAGTTTTGCAATAGTTGAGTGCTCCATAATTTTTTTTAGATTTTTGTTTTAATGGCGGGGTGAAAATGGATAATGTAGGATACACGGGTAGACTAGGTTCGAAGACTATAACAACAACCGTTCCCGGGCAACGGCGCCAGAAATGCTTGTTGGTGTTTCTTAGCGTAAGCGTAATAGTCCGCAAGCGCACGGAAATACCGTTGTAGCACTTCACCCTAAGTGTTCGTGGTATTGATTTCCATAGGGAACGGGTGTTAAGTCGGTTTGACTAGCTACCGGGATGAAGATGGAAAGGGTGAACTGGGTAGTGAGTTTCTACTACAGCAGATTATACTAAAGCCAAATTACTTCTTTTCTTATACGTTCACGTAGCCATCGGCTCTCCCCCTCGGTTCGCGAAGGGTCCGCCTCCGGACTACCGCCATACGGTCGGACGTGGAGGAATACTAAGGTCAAACAGGGCTGTCACCACCGCCGCCTACCTCACTACCGTGGACTGATTGGCAAACGAGGGGGTGACTCGTAGTTTAGACACCACGCCTACACTACTTATCACGCACTCTAGCGTCCGCCAGAACATCCGTCTTCATCGAGTCCTCTACTAAAGCATCTACCGATATGGTAAACAACGAACCGGCAAACGTATAATTAAAGTAATAACTTAAACTCAAAGATAATTACTGTAATTAGAACACGGACCTCTTACTCCAAACCAAAGAGGGATGATCCGTAGAGGTACAAATGCGAGAGAGCGGAGCCGACAAGTTCGAACTCCGTCTACCCGAGGCGTAGGTCGCTACTCCTCTTCTCCACACTTCCTCCTCTCTCACTCCCTTCTAATTCTAACTTAGCTCCTTTCCTCTACTCCAATGTGTACTAAGTGTGAGTGGTGGAGTGGAGTGTGTGAGTGAAACAATGAGTGAGTGAATGGTTGTGTGTGTGGATGAATAGGGGGTGTGCCCCTCTATTTATACATGAGGTGAGGCCAAATTTGGGTACTTTGGGGAGAAAAACGGTTGCCAAACGAATTTTGCACCATCCTTTCCCCGTTAGTATTTCGCATGTGGAAGTCGGCGGCGGCGCGGTGGGATCGGGGCCAAGCCTCCGCCGCCGCCGCAAGGGGCCGGCCGGCCCGTGTTTGGCCCGCCTCGAGCCGGGCTTTACGTGTGTCACCTCTTGGCCCATTTTGGCTCATTTTCCCGTAGGTGCATCGGTCCATTTTGCCCGATTCCAAACCTCATTGGCCCTCCCCTTGACAAAGCGCAATCCTCGGTTTTGTGCTTTCATTGTTTATTAGGCGTATTTGTACCTGTTTCCACTTTTATACCTACAAAACATGTTTTCTACCAATACAAGTGGAACTAGGTTAGAAATAAATGCATATGCACCATGAGATTGTTTATTTCCCTTGGAATGAACCTGAAATGGCGGTATTAAATGCTTGATAATGACCGCCAACAGTCCTTCCTCCGACCAGTCCCAAAGCCCAAGCGCTTGTCCACCGCGGATGATGAGAAGTGGACAACCCGACCCTCGGGAGTAGAAGTGACGACCGCACCTCGGCCGAGGAAGATTGACCTCGACCAAATCAAGCTTCTCCCTGAGGAGCGCCGGGCGCCCGTGTCGTGGTCGATGTTTGTTCCTGTTGCGGCGAGAGCGACATGGTCGAATCAACCAAAGGGGAAGACTCACTCATACCGATCTTGAGCTTGTTGAAGTCGCCGAGTAGATTGTCGACGTCGTGGACGGCGTCCGCGTGTCGGCACCTAACGGGTGGGTGAGCCTAATCGGAGGTCCGAAACGCCCCGGCCCGACATCGTGGTCGGTGCCGATGCCGAAATAGCCGATGCCGGCGCAGATTGGATCTGAACCGCGCTAGAGTTGTTGACGCCGAGCGTGGCACCGTTGTTCCGCACGAGCGTCCCCGACTGGATGTCTTCCATCGGGTCGACCGCCATGGAGTCGTGGAAGATCACCATCTTGTTAGCCATGGCGTCTTCATGCACACCCCTACCGGGCGCGCCAACCGTCGCCGGTTTATATCAGTGATAGTCTAGCGGGGTATGCCCGGCTAGTAGATTGAGCGGTTAGGGATGTGCTAGACGGCTAACGAGGCGTTAAGCGGAAACGGCGAAGGACAAAACACACGGGTTTTACCCGTGTTCGGCCGTCTTGATGGCGTAAAACCAACGTCCCCGCTTAGTTGTATTGATTGATTGAGAATCAGATGGTCCCTCGGGGGGGATCCCTGCTCACCTTATATAGTCCGGGGAGCAGGGTTACAGGTCGGATCCGGTCCGGCAAGAGCTATCCTGATCGGTTACAATAGGAAAGTATATAGTGATTACGATTGAGCTATACTAGGAAACTATCTTGGCGACCAAGTTTAGGCCGTGATCTCCGATAATTGCGGTCTTCTAACGCCAAGGGCTTCAGTCCGCCGTCCTGGGCCGGCCCGAGAGGCCTAACCCAAAGTGACCCGCGGGGATAGGGGTTCATCCCCCACACCGCTCATGTTCCTCGACCGTTGGAAGAGGAGTATTTATACTTTCCTTTTCTACCCCCAACGGTCACCTTTCTTCTCCCCTGCTCACTTTCGACAGAAAGGCTCCAAGTGCTCAGCTCTCTCTCCTCCATTGAAGCTCCTCACTCCCTCAAGACAATCCATTGATTCCACCATCGATTCTTGAGTGTGAGGGCTGCAAACTTCGATTGGAAGGGAGCTCCACTGATCTTCATCATTCCAGAAGCACTTGGTTCGCACTTTGGCCGGCGGTTGTGGCCTTTTACTCTTGGAGCTTGCTCCTAGCCGGCTAGTGCGTCACCCGTGAGCTTGCCAACTTGTGTGGTAGCCTAGGGAGGTTTGTAACACCCTCTTGCATCTAATACATTACCCCACATCTCTAGGATTCGGTTCCTAGACTTGTGAACGAGGCAAAGAGGCAAACCTTTGTGGTGAGCTCATTCCTTTGTGGAACCTCAACAACGTGGACTTAGGCAAGCCTTGGTGGCGAGCTGAACCACGGGATAAATCCTCGTGTCACCGTGTGCTTGATTTACTTTACTTTGCAATCATATTGTTGTTGTTAAGAGGATTTAGGGTTTGAGGCCGATCTATCTCTATACCCTCGACCTGCTTGTTTCAGCTCGACCGCGGTCTATAATCGCCCAGAACCAAGGAAAATTACTCGATCTACTTTTCATTGGATAGATTTTGAACTGTGAGCTAATCTTTCCTGCAGAAGCGGCGGTGCCGGTCAGAGAAGCGGTGGTGCCGCTTGGAGCGGCGATGCCGCTAGGATCGAGCGGCGGTGCCGCTCGGTGATCTGATAGTATATTGAGTTGATTTTTGAAACAGCCTATTCACCCCCTCTAGGCGTCCAAATGATCCTACAAGTGGTATCGAGCTTGTTTACCGTTGAGCGCTTCACGGCGTGAAGTATGGATACCGGAGGTGGTTCGACTCAAAGGCGGAGCCGAAGGTGATACCGTTGGCATCCACGCCAAGCCTACAAATTCCAAGAATGAAGCTCTCCTTTCATCTTCTCTCTCGGCAACCACTGATCCGGAGAGAAGAGAAGCAAGGAGACAAAGAAAAGAGAAGAAAGCTGCCAAGGAGGCAAGAAGGGTTGAGCGTGAGAAAGCCAAGAAGCAAGAAGAAGATGCAAGCATGCAGCTTATCGAGAAGCTCAAAAGAAGAGACGAAAGAAAAAGAATAAGAGAAGCAAGACTCAAGAGAAGAGAACAAAGAAGCAAGAAAGTGGTGGAACTTGATGCTCAATCAAGTGAGTTATCAAGTAGTTCTGATGACGGTGATGATGATGAGTCCTATGTGCCGAAGAACAAGAAGAATGAGAAGAAGAAGGATGAGGGCAGCAGCACCAACAAGAAATTTGCCGCTATATCCTTTAACTATTCTTCTTATTTGACTAACCGTGACAAGAAGTCTTTCATCAACGTGCCCGCCGCAAGTTACCTCGTTTCGATGGGACTAATTTTGCCAAGTGGAAGCATTTGATGAGAGCCTACCTTGTTGCTCTTCACCCCGGTCTTTGGGAGATTGTGTGTAGTGGCTTCCAACCACCGGTGAATCCCGAAGCACCAACAAATGAAGAGCTACTCATGATTCACCTCAACGGGCAAGCCACAAGCATACTCTTGAGCTCTCTAGATGGCAATGAATACAATAGGGTGATGAATGTTGACGTGGCCAAGCAAATTTGGGACACCTTGCACATTGCTCATGAAGGGGTTGACAAAGTGAGAAAGGCAAAGATTGACTTGTTGAAGGCAAAACTCAACCGGTTTGTGATAGTTGAAGGAAGGTGCCCAAGAGATGTTTGACCAGTTGATGGTTCTAGTTGGAAGGATTAGAGGATTTGGAGATGAAGAGCTTGATGATCACAAGGTGGTGAAGGTCATGCTTGAAGCATATGCACCTAGGAATGAGACCGTAGTCACCTTGATAAGAGAGAAGAAGAGATTCGAGCACTTCACTCCTAATGATGTGCTTGGTAGATTGCTCACCTTTGATATGCAAAGGGAAGAGGCAAATGAGAGGAAGAAACTTGGTGAGTTGCAAGCCAAGTTGGACAACATCAAGATCAAGGATGTTGCTCTCAAAGCAAGCAAGTCAAGCAAGCCAAGCACCTCCAACAAGAACAAGGGCAGCAAGCAATCAACCTCAAATCAAGCCAAAGAAATGAAGAAAATGCAAGAGCACATTGATTCTACCTCTTCCACAAGTGATGATGATGATGAGGAAGCTGCCGACATCAATGACATGGCATTGTTCATCAAGAAATACCACAAGGCCATGAAGAGAAATGGGTACAAGATGGTGCAAAGGAAGTTTCCCAATAAGAAGAAGAGAACTTGCTACAATTGTGGAAGCACCGAGCACTTTGTTGCGGATTGTCCACATGAGAACAAGAACAACAAATACAAACAACTCCAACAATGACAAGAGGCAAGATTACAAGAGAAAAGGGAAGAACATGGGAGAAGCACACATCGGGCATGAGTGGGACTCAACTAAAGAGTCAAGTGAGGAGGATGTGAAGATGGCAACATTTGCTATGCAAGAGACAACCTCCACACCGAAGCTCTTCTCCAACATGTCCGATGATGATGAAGATGACTCCCCTCACATTTGTCTCATGGCAAAGCGTGAGAAGGTACTTTCCAAAACTAAAGCCTCTCCAACCCTTAGTGATGAATCTAGTGAACTTAGTGATAGCTCAAGTGATGATGGGTCTAGTGATGAAGAATATGATACTTTGACCAAGAACCTAGATCCAAAGACCAAAATGTTTATCACTAAGATGATGGAGGATTTAGAGAGTGTTCAAGCCGAGTTGGAAACAAGAGAGAGTGAACTCACTAGACTTGAGAAGCTCTATGTTGACAACAAAGACGCTCTTGTGTTTGAGAGAAGTGAGGTGGCCTCATTACAAAAGAAACTTGTAAGAGAGAAGGAGGACCATGCTCTCACAAAGAAAGCTACTATTACCCTCAATGAAAAGTATTGTGACTTACAAGAAAAGCACAAACAACTTGAAGGGAAATATAGTCTTCTTTGGGAAAGCAACTCACATCTCTCATCCACAAAGGATAGCTCTACTCCCTCCACAAGCAATGGATGTGGTAAATGTTTCAACCTAGACTTGAAGAGTCATGCCACAAACCTTGCAAACATGGAAGCAATGAAGAAGGAGATTGCTAGACTCAACACCTTGGTTGGAAAAGAGAAACAAAGTGTCAAGAAAGCAGTAAGTGGCAAAGAGACTCAACCAAAGAGGCCATAATACATTGATGGAAGAAATCCTAGAATTAAGGATGGGTTAGGCCACACTAGAGGAGCCAAGACAAATGGAAGAAAAGTGGTAAATGGCTATGAGTGTGTTCAGTTAAGAGCAAAGGGAAGATGAGTACAGATATGCTCACACAGACAGCCTTTTTACAGCGCCAGCTCGAAAGTAGCAAAGCCAAGCGGCGGTCAGCGCTAGGGACGAGCGGGCGGTGCCGCTGCCCCTAAGAAAGGGAAGGCAACACATCGATCTCCTCGTCCAAACAGCCCATCAAGAAGGTTGGTCAAGCAAAACAGGTTGTGCAAAAACAGCAGAAAACGATTTGGGCCAACCCAAATAGATTTACATACCATCCCAAGGCTCAATCAACAAGACAAAGTTTGAGTTCTTGCTTTGTACCAAGAACAACAAAGCAAGGGGAGGTTTATGCCAAATATGTTGGCAAGGACAGAAATGTTTATTTGCATACTTCAATTTGGGTTCCAAAAATTCTTGTGACTAACATGAAAGGTCCCAAGGAGCTTGGGGGACCTAAACTTGTGAACTAATCTGTTTTGTAGGCATACTCCTCCGGTGGATCAAGTTGGGTGCTTGATAGTGGATGTACAAATCATATGACCGGAGAAAGGAGTATGTTTTCATCATACTGTCCCTAATGCCGATCCAAGTGACAACATTCGATTTGGAGATGACGCTAAGGGAAGTGTGATGGGTCTTGGTAAAATCGCTATCACAACCGATCACTCTATATCCGATGTCTTGCATGTTGAATCCCTAGGATACAATTTGTTGTCGGTCTCACAACTTTGTGGGAAGGGCTACAATTGTCTCTTTACAGATGTTGGTGTGGAAGTCATTAGTAGGGAGGATTCCTCTATTGTCTTCACAGGCAAACTCAAGAATAAGCTATACTTAGTTGATTTCAACAAAAGTGAGACTAAGCTTGAGACTTGTCTAATGGCAAAATCTAGCATGGGTTGGCTTTGGCATCGCCGACTAGCTCATGTTGGGATGAGGAACTTGGCCAAACTACAAAAGGACAACCACATCATTGGAAGAATAGAACACTCATTGACATGAGTTGAAGCGATTTTAAAGTATGGACTTGGGTAATAAGTATCAGGGTAATAAGTATGGACTTGGGTAATAAGTATCAGGACAACCACAAAAGAACACCCAAGTTGAAGAATTCCTTGATGAAGAGGGCATCAAACATGAGTTTTCGGTGCCATACACCCCTCAACAAAATGGAGTTGTAGAGAGGAAGAATAGAACACTCATTGACATGGCAAGAACAATGCTAGATGAATACAAGACTTCGGACATCTTTTGGTGTGAAGCCATCAACACCGCTTGTCATGCAATCAACCGTCTCTACCTCCACAAGAAACTCAAGAAGACCTCATATGAGCTCCTAACCGGTAACAAACCGAAGGTGTCTTACTTTAGGGTGTTTGGGTGCAAGTGTTTCATTCTTAACAAGAAGCCCCAAACCTCTAAGTTTGCACCTAAAGTTGATGAGGGTTTTCTTCTTGGTTATGGATCAAATGAGCATGCCTATCGTGTCTTCAACAAAACCTCCGGTAGGGTTGAAGTCTCTATAGATGTGACATTTGATGAATCTAATGGCTCTCAAGTAGAGCAAGTTGATCAAAATGTTGTAGGAAAGGAGGATCCACCTTGTGAAGCAATCAAGCAATTGGCTATTGGTGACGTTAGACCACAAGAAGATGAAGCCACTAAAAAGGAGGATCACCGGGATGCTTCTTTGCACCAAATTCGCTAACGTATTTCGATGAAAGGGGCGGCCCACGCCGGGCCGACATTCAGCCAGCGGTGGTGCCGCACCCGAGGAGCGGCGGTGCGCTCCCTCCACCTCGCCAAAGACCCTACTCCAACACCTACATCACCGTTAGAGCACTTGATCTTGCTCCTATACTTGAAGCCGAGGATGATTATGAAGAAGAAGTTGAGGATGATGAAGTTGATCACCCACGGCTACGACAAACCATTCAACGGATCACCCCCGTTGAGAACATTCTTGGGAGTCTTCAAATGGAGTAACCACTTCGATCACATCTAGCTGCATTTTGTGAACATTACTCCTTTGTCTCTTCTTTGGAACCTACCAAGGTAGAAGATGCTCTCAAGGATGCCGATTGGTTGCTAGCCATGCAAGAAGAACTCAACAACTTCGAGAGAAACCAAGTTTGGGACTTGGTGGAAAGACCAAAGACAAACATCATCGGCACCAAATGGGTCTTTCGAAACAAGCAAGATGAAGATGGTCGGGTTACAAGAAACAAAGCAAGATTGGTGGCTCAAGGTTTCACTCAAGTAGAGGGCTTGGACTTCGATGAAACAAATGCACCGATGGCAAGACTAGAAGCAATCCGCATTCTTCTAGCCTTCGCTGCCCATCATGACTTCAAGCTATACCAAATGGATGTCAAGAGTGCATTCCTCAATGGCCCTTTGCAAGAGGAGGTCTACGTTGAGCAACCACCGGTTTTTGAAGACCCCAAGTATCCTAACCATGTTTACAAGCTTCATAAAGGCGCTATGGGCTTAAGCAAGCACCAAGAGCATGGTATGAATGCCTTAAGGAGTTCTTGCTTAAACAAGGTTTTGTCATAGGGAAGGCCGATCCTACTCTCTTTACACATAAAGTTAATGGTGATATATTTGTGTGCCAAATATATGTCGATGACATAATATTTGGTAGCTCTAACCATGTGTATGTTGAGCAATTTAGTAGGACTATGACAAAGAGGTTCGAGATGTCCATGATGGGTGAGCTCAAGTTCTTACTTGGCTTTCAAGTCAAACAAATGAAGGAAGGAACTTTCGTTAGCCAAACCAAGTACACCCAAGACATGTTGAAGAAGTTTGATATGGCCAAGGCTAAGCCTATCAAAACTCCAATGCCAAGCAATGGACATCTTGATCCTGATGAAGAAGGGGCTGCCGTAGACATAAAGGTATATCATTCCATGATCGGCTCTCTTCTTTATCTTTGTGCATCTAGGCCCGACATTATGCTTAGTGTGTGCATGTGTGCTAGATTTCAAGCTAATCCAAAGGAATGTCACAATGTGGCGGTTAAGAGAATCTTGAGATATCTAGTTCACACCCTAAACCTTGGCTTGTGGTATCCCAAAGGGTTCCAAGTTCAATCTACTTGGCTATTCGGATTGCGATTATGCCGCGTTGCAAAGTAGATCGAAAAAAGCACCTCGGGGACGTGTCAATTCCTTGGGCGGTCCTTGGTGTCTTGGAGCTCTAAGAAGCAAAATTGTGTAGCCCTATCCACCGCCGAGGCCGAGTATGTTGCAAAATGGCGCATGTTGTGCTCAAGTACTTTGGATGAAGCAAACCTTAAAGGATTTTGGATGTCATTTCACAAAGATACCTCTTCTTTATGACAACGAGTGCCATCAAGCTCGCAAAATAACCCGGTAGCACACTCTAGAACAAAACACATAGACATCCATCATCACTTCTTGAGAGACCACGAATTAAAAGGAGATATCGTAATTCGCCATGTGAGCACCGAAAAACAACTAGCCGATATCTTCACTAAGCCTCTCGACGAGACAAGGTTTTGCGCTTTGCATAGTGAACTAAATATACTTGATTCTCGCAACCTATCTTGAAATCTGCATGCCTCTGTTTGTGAGAACTAGTATGAGTAGGAAAAGGCTTTGAAAAGTTTACTTATTGTCTTTCAAATCAATTTCAAAGCTAGACTCAAACGGCATGGTCACTGTTTTTGATTGATGATCTGATCTGGCCATGAAATTTGAGTCACATATGTCTATATAGCATATGAGGAGAGTCACTTAGGAAGCAAGTTAACCTCGCCAGCCAGGGGGGAGCGGCGGTGCCGCTTCGGTGATTTTCAGCGAAAATCAGCCCTGTCATGATCATTTGTGGGGCCTATTTTCCGGGCCCACGGCATCTTTTCCTCTCCTCTCTCATTCACTCTCATCCCCGGTCCTCTTCCTTTTCCCATGGGTGACCGGAGGCGACGCCGCCACCACCACTCCGCTACTGCTGCCCCGCACCGCCCACCGCCCGGCAAGTCTTTGCTCGTCGCGCTTCGTGCCGCCGGTCTTCTCCACGACACCGGTGCCATCGCTGCTACGAGGCCACAGCTTTCTCCTCTTCCCTCTCCAATCCTTGGTGAGAAACCCTAACCGCCCCCGATCTATGTGTAGTGATGAAATTGGTCTTGGATTTGTGCAATTTGTGATAGAGTGAAGGTTCTAGATAGTGGGAAAATTATTGGATTGATTTAGTTTGAAAGTTGGAGATGAACTCCACCCATGGCATGCATGGGGTGCCTAGCGCACCGCTGCCTATGGCAAGAGCAAAGTGTTTTTGCTGCTCATCTTCAATCACATTTCGAACAAATCCATAGTTCAAATCATGTTGATTCCCATTATCAAAGAAAATTCATCCTCAATCAAAAATCCATGGCAACTTTTATCACTATTTTCATTTCATCAAGTTTCGAGATTTTGTTGGAATGGTAGATAGATATACATGTGTTTTAACTATTGCACAAGACGGTTGTCGAAGAAGTGGTTGGCAACCTGAAAGCGGCGGTGCCGCCGGGTTGATTCAAACAAAAAAATTTCACCAACCGCTTCAACCACCTATCTTATGCAATATTTAACACATATATATATCCATCTCTCACACCAAAGACTTCAAGGATCGATATGAACCCTTTGCATGCATAGATGGAGCACGGTCAAGGCAAAGGGGGAGCCAAGAGGAAGGCTTTGGAGAAGCGGTTTCCTCGCTAGGCGCAGGTAGAGCTTCTACTCATACGAGACCTACAAATGAGCAGCAAAGCGAAAGGGAAAGGGAGTTGAGGCGTGAGTTGAGGTTTGGCGGAAGATTCCAGAGATTGGCCGTCCTGGTACTCCTATCAACATCCGGACCTATGATGACTCCTATATGAGAGATTATGAGGAGCAGATCCATTTGAGGAGAACTCCAGATGACAGTATGGTTCACCAGAGGATTGACTACTCCATAGGGAGTAGGTTGAGCACTGAGGCTAGGAGGGTGAATCCTTACACCACTCCTAAGGACCTAGGAGTTGACTACAGGTTCTGGAATGTTTTCCATTCGGACTTCTATGCCTCAGCTGTCCTCAAGAAGAGAGAACCCAGCATTAGACAGATGCACTACATTGATCGTGATCTTCTCAAGGCTAAGGGTGAGCCTGAGATTGATAGGGCCATCAGGGCTTGTGAGAAGCATGAGTTGAGGAACTTGATGGAGTTCCAGTATGATTGGAATGCAGAGATACTTGGATAGTTTCATGCTACCTACTTTCTAGAGAATGAGAACACTATGCATTGGATGACTGAGGGTGTTCACTACTCAGTTGACTTTGTCACCTTCTCCAGGATTCTTTGTTTTGGCAGCAAGCATAGGAAGTTCACTCCTATTCACGCCGAGAAGAAGCTTGATGCTACAAATGCCGATACATGTGGAGGGATCCAAAGAAGGCAGATGGGTTGGTGAGAGGTTTGAGTAGCTTATATTACATTCTAAACAACCTTCTCAGAAACACCATTGATCCCAAGGATGGTGCAGCCTCAAACTTGCATGGTTGGGTGAAGAATCTGCTAGCCAGACTTGCTCCAGGAGGTGAGAGCTTCAATGTGCCTGCATATCTTTGGATGGAGCTAGCTGATGCTATGGATGATGGTAGGAAGAGCTTGCCCTATGCTCCCTACATCATGTATGTGATTGAGAGGGTATCCGGCTTGAGGTTCAACAAGACTGATGATCATAAGGCATACAACCTTGAGCGGATCATGCCAGCAGCATCAGCTTCAGAGGCACTAGCTAGAGAGGATACTCCACTCTCTCCCTCAGATGTTCTAGAGAGCTCTCATGCTAGAGCTAGGAGGGGCAAGAGCAGCTTCAAGAAGAAGATGACTACATGGATGAAGGCCATGTTTGAGACTTGCACCTCCTCCGCAGCGTCGCCTGAGAGTTGAGCGTGGCGGAGGGAGGGACGAGAGCGTGCAGGAGTCACACCACTTTCACTTGTCCCTTCTCCACCTCGCTTTGTGCTTCCCGCTTGTCGAGTCTGCGAGTCGAGGGGACACCACTTCAGAGCAGGAGCTTGACTGGGATGAGACGCTTGGTGACTTCGTGCGGAGGCAGCAGCAGCAACCATAGTTTCCGGAGGATCCACCACCTCGGCGCTCCACACGCTTCACCTCTACTACACACATCGTAGGCAGGGGCTGTGATTTCTTCTACTTCGTGAGGAGGACGAGGAGGAGGGCAGCTCTTGAGTGACTTGATCTCTTTTTTCTTTGCTTTGTGCCAAAGGGGAGAAAATTAGAGGGGTCAAATCTTTTTCGCGCCTTCTCGTTTTGTTTACATTCTTAGCATGTCCTAGAGAGTTAGAGTTTGAGAGTAGGTTTCAAAACTATTTGTGAACTTGTAATAATGTGACCTATTTGACTCTTTTCGTATGGTTTATGGACATGTGTTGGATCTGTGTTATTTAGCTTGTCTTATTCATGTTGTTCATTCATATCTATATATGTTTCATGCTGTGGATTTCCTGTTGGCAGCAGCTCTATTTTGACAGGAGCGGCGGTGCCGCTCAGTCAAAAATGAACTGGCCGCTCTCAGAAAGTGCTTAAACTGTCATGCTGCATCACGTATATTCTTCTGACACATATGTTAGCACTTGACACCCCACAGCAGGCATGGATGTAGGGGGAGGTCCCTACTTCACCTAAATGTGTGAAATTTGACCTTTTATGTCAAATTTGAGAATTCAAATCTCACTCACACATTTAGGGGGAGGTCTCACTGCCTAAATATGTGATTCTTGATATAAGACATCATTATGAGCATTCTAGGCTCATTCACATATTTAGGGGGAGATACCTACATCCATGGCTCAAAAAATCTCTATTATTTGACTATCTTTTGTAAGCTCTAATTAGGTTGTCACCAATCACCAAAAATGGGGAGATTGTAAGTGCAATCAACCTCTAATGTGGGTTTTGGCGTTGATGACAATCTAAATAGAGGACTAATGAGATTTATCGAGTTGACAAGCAGGCAACAAGCCAAGAGGACATTGCAAACCTAAAGAAGGAGTACCCCAATTCGATTTAAAGCTGGTACTTCAAGAAAGGAGCTTTATATTCATTTTACATTTTGAATTTGAGTATAGGACACGCCGTACTATTAAGAGGGATTAGAACCACTGTGTCAAAGCGTGCAATCAAGTGCTCATTTTCACACCACATAACCTCCAGCTCCAATCTTAGTCAGTAATCAAATTCTTTCCACCTTTCAACTGACTAAGCCTGAGCGGCGGTGCCGCTCAGGGGGAGCGGCGGTGCCGCTGAGCGGCGGTGCCACTTGAACATTAGCGGCACTGCCGCTCGTGTTCTGACCATTGGAAGAGGAGTATTTATACTTTCCTTTTCAACCCCCAACGGTCACCTTTCTTCTCCCCTGCTCACTTTTGACAGAAAGGCTCCAAGTGCTCAGCTCTCTCTCCTCCATTGAAGCTCCTCACCCCTCAAGCCAATCCATTGATTCCACCATCGATTCTTGAGTGTGAGGGCTGCAAACTTTCGATTGGAAGGGAGCTCCACCGATCTTCATCGTTCCAGAAGCACTTGGTTCGCACTTTGGCCGGTGGTTGTGGTCTTTTACTCTTGGAGCTTGCTCCTAGCCGGCTAGTGCGTCGCCCTTGAGCTTACCAACTTGTGTGGCAGCCTAGGGAGGTTTGTAACACCCTCTTGCATCTAATACAATACCCCACATCTCTAGGATTCGGTTCCTAGACTTGTGAACGAGGCAAAGAGGCAAACCTTTGTGGTGAGCTCATTCCTTTGTGGAACCTCAACAACGTGGACTTAGGCAAGCCTTGGTGGCGAGCTGAACCACGAGATAAATCCCGTGTCACCGTGTGCTTGATTTACTTTACTTTGCAATCATATTGTTGTTGTTGAGAGGATTTAGGGTTTGAGGCCGATCTATCTCTATACCCTCGACACCTGCTTGTTTTTTCTCTCGTCTGCGGTCTATAACCGTCCCAGGAACCAAGGAAAATTACTCGATCTACTTTTCATTGGACAGATTTTGAACTGTGAGCTAATCTTTCCTGCAGGAGCGGCGGTGCCGCTCAGAGAAGCGGTGGTGCCGCTTGGAGCGGCGGTGCCGCTTCGGTGATCCGACAATATATTGAGTTGATTTTTGAAACAGGCCTATTCACCCCCCCTCTAGGCCCAAAATGATCCTGCGGCTAACCCTAGAAAACTCCGTATCTCGAAACTCAAACCGGTGCCTTCCAATCCATCACCTCTTGCACTTTACGAGGGTCTATTGAAATTCCGTTCTCGGACAACACATGTCCCGAAAAATGCACTTCCTTCAAACCAAAAACTCACACTTACTTGAACTTAGCATACAGCTTATGTTCTCTCGAGCCTCTCAAGACTATCCTCAAATGCTCGGCATGTTCCTCCTCATGCTCGAATACACCAAGATGTCATCGATGAATACAACCACAAACTTATCAAGTTCGAGGCATAAACACCGAATTCATCAAACACATGAAATGCACTTTGGAGCATTCGTCAAGCCAAAGGACATGACGAGATACTCGTAAAACCATACCGTTGAGAAAGCGGTTTTTTGGGTATATCTTGTGGTCCGATTTTAATTTGATGGTACCCGGTCGAAGGTCTATCTTCGAGAAAACTTTGGCTCGAGACAATCGGTCAAAAAGAATGTCAATGCGGGGTAAAGGATATTTATTCTTCATCATTTACGCATTGAGTGGCCTATAGTCCACACACATCCTCGTCTGGTCCTTCTTTTTTTTTACAAACAAGGCCGACATCCCCAAGGTGACGAACTAGGTCTAATGAAGCCTTTCTCAAGCAACTCCCCGAAGTTGTACTTTCGGTTCGCTAACTCATTGGGTGGCATTCGGTAAGGTCTTCGGGATATAGGGGCAGTCCCGGAATTAGTTCTATCGCAAACTCGGCATCCCTATCCGGTGGCAATCCGTAGGTCGTCCGGAAGACATTCGAAACTCACAAACTACTTGGTATGTCGAAATGCCGGTCACTTGCAAGGCGGCCAAAACACGGTTAAGATCAATGGCTTTAGGTAAATGAGACTGATGTTCCGTTGAGTCACGAGGGTTCTTCGGTGTACTACTCTATTTACGATATCAATGATCACCCCCAACTCCTCATCCAATTCATCCCGGGATGACATCCAAACACAAACCGGGTAAAACTATCAAAGAAGTTATTATTTCTAGATCTCCCATCATGATCTTCACATCGTTGACCCTCTCTGCCTAGTCAACCGTCATTGAACTAATACAATACCCAAATCCTAGATCGATATTTGTTCCCCATTCCTTATTGCAAATTCTTGACTCATGAATGAATGCGATGATCCGTAATCAAACAAAACAACAAACTACGATTGTTAACTAAGCACGCATGTGGCTATCACGGTCTCTCCGTCGAAACCTCCTCAACACTAGCAAAGTGTGCCCGCCCCACATGCCGCTTGTAGTTCTTCCCGGCCGTGTGGGCAAAACACGGAGAAATGGCCGGCTTACCACAATTAAACCAATTGTTGTGGTTGAAGGGCACGGGGGCGTGGAGCATTCCCCGTGCAAGCTTTCCCTTCGTGCGGGGGTCATCATCACCTTCCCGGCGGGGTTACTTGGCCCGATTCTTCTTACGTGGCGGGGCATACCGCCGGTGCGGCAGTGAATGATAGTTCGACGGCGTCAAAAGAAACACACGCCTGCCCGAATTTCCTTCAAACGCTCTCTTCTTGCCTTTGGATGCAACATACAAAGCATTACTAGCCTCCTGATGAATGCAATCAGTCACAAAGGCCTGGAAAGTATCCCCGGTGGAATTTCCCATGGTCTTCTCGCATTTTGGGGTTCAACCCTCGCTGAAGCTAGCCAACTTCTTAGCCTCGGTGTCAACCATGTCGAGCATACCTAGACAAACCGTTAAAAGCCCAGAGGTACTCGTTCATGGTCTTGTTATCCCGACTAAGCTTAATGAACTCTCCCAACTTCTTTGCCATAGCACCAGCAGGTATGTACGTGTCACGAAAAGTCAAGTAAAATGAACCAAGTGATAGGAACATTGGTAGGAAAAGTGGCACGGTGATTCTTCCATCATATCCCTGCGGGTCCCTCTAGCAAGTGTGCTGCATACTCGCCTTCTCGGGTCTCGACGCATTCACCAAGCGAAACTTCTCCTCAACCGAGGTAAGCTCGGCCTCCATGGGTTCATTTGCCACCGTGAACTTCAGCGGTTCTGTGGCTTTAAAGTCCTTGTACGACTGAAATCCATCCCTAGCCACATCACCTCGGCCTCCTCCCCTTTCCGTGTTGCATGTGATGTTACGCAACTCTCCCAAGAGCTGATCAAAGAACCGCTCCCGGCCTCGGGGAGGTGGTTGCTTTGTCGATCTCCCCAAAGACTGATCGAAGTTTGCGGCATCCGCACAATTGAATCAACAATAACCATCGATGATGTTGTCCAAAGCGTAGATATTGAATTTAGGTTACGTGGAATTTATTGAGAGAATAAATTCATCCACAATAACAAAAACGAAAAAACTCAATATGGTCTTTCATCAACATCACGGTTATGTCAACGCAATGTGTGTACCAAAATTTTTCGCACAATGCGCAACAAAATGTTGCACAACCAAAGCATGAATTTTGCAACCGACGAACATGTCACAATTATCATGAAACCAAATGTAAATATAAGTTACAACTAAATTAAGGTCTCAACCGATACAATAAGGTCTCCCGAATATTATGAATCCAAGTCTTACATGCTGATAGTCTCTTGAATAAAAGGAAATTACATGACATTAGTGGCACTACACCGCTCGGCTACAAGGGTGTCTCATCTAGATCAAGGTCTACGTGCTAGCATCTAGCCGAATCTAAATGTGGCATCACAGTCATCTACTCCTCGTGGAAGTACGAGAAGTGGGGTCTCCGTCCCGTCCTCCTCCGGTGGTCCTCTCCAAATTGTCGCTGCCACTGTTGACATTTCTTAACGCAATCAAAGGAAATGTGTATAAAACCCATCCCCAATAAAAGCGCCCGAAATGCGCCGCGACATTCCCAAGTAAACCACCATGTCGGTGATCCGAAAAGGGATTGTCAACGGGATAGATCTTGCCATCTTAGATATTTCATCCGCAAGTTTACGGATCTATCATTGTAGCATTTCACCCGGAAGTATTCAGGGTATCGTTATTTATATTTTCCCAAAGGAAGGCATGTGATTAATAAGCTAGCATGGCATCTGAATAGAGGAACATGTGTTTGCTTAGACCAAATTGTTCATAACAGGGGTAAGCAATAACGTTTTATGGATAGTGTGACACACACTTAAGAATCCACCAAAAAAAGGATAAAGAAAAATAGATAAAGAATAAATGAATAACCTAATGGAGTAATTCTAATGTATCTAGTCATGGCCATACAAATGAATAGTTAGGATCATATGCAAACCGATTTAATCATGGTTAGGTCTAGGATACCTGGGGAGACTCCCCGGATACCATACGGCCCGATAGGAAGCATTTACGAACTCCTACAAGACACACCACGAACGTGGGGGGGATTTCAAGGGGCGGTCAAGGCTTGTCACGACCAAGCCGCCTACCCCCTCAAGCGTGGCATGCACTCATATCCGCGGGTGTCGTAATACCCGGCACCATGCCCGCATATCGAAAGCACTACTCTTGTCCCCCCGGGATCCCCACTCGTCGAATGGACGGACTAGAACAAGAGCAAACCCGAAGGAACAACGAACCGATATCCCACCTCTAATCAAGTTAGGCATATGATGATCAATGAAGAACTGAGATGAACATGTCAAGATTATGATATGTAAACTATATGCTAGTTCATATACCAACACAAGAACATGAACAAGACTATACTCTAGTTCATAAGTTAGGCCAAAAACATAGATATAAAACTTGTAGATAGAAGAATGCTCTATAGAGAAGATGTATTACCAAAAGCACTTTCTTCTAGGAGACAAGCCCTCCTTGTAGCTCTTCTACTCCAAGTGCTAACCAAGAACTAAGAAGAAGAAGAAAGTAGAAGAAGAAAGAAGAAGTAGAAGAAGAAGAGAGAGGTAGAGGTGGTAGAGAGAGAGATTGCTTGCTGGTTTGTTGGACTCCAAGTGGTGTGTGTTGAGAGAGGGAGAGAGGGGGCCTACTTATACACTTGGAGGAGGGGCCTAAGTGCTAAATTACACCAAAACCGACACAGTAAACCTTCCTATTCTAAGCAAACCGACCATCCAATGGCGGGAATCCCTATTTGGCGGTGCACGAACCGCCTCCCCCGAGGCCGGGCCGAACCGCCTCGGGGAGGGCGCGCGGCCGCACCAAGGCGCCCCCAAGGCTTCGGCTTTGGCCCGGGCCTCGGTGGGGTGTCTTCCCTTGTCTTGAAAAGTTGTGGGCGGGCTTGGCTCGCCCAGTTTGATGTTTTGGGTCGATTTGCTCCCCGGGCTTGTGTTTTGCAATAATGCGCTTTCCTGGATGGCGTACTTTGGTCGATTTTCCACTTGCTTTTATTATAAATCTGCAAAATAAAATAATAGACACTACAAGTGGAATTTTATTAGTGATAAATGCATATGAGTATAAAAGGTATAGTTTTACTCCCTTTATGGTAGTAAGTTGACGGGAAAAATATGTCGTTGGTGACCGTCAACAAACTCCCCAAGCTTACCCTTTTTTGCGCGTCCTCCTCGAGCAAAAAGAGATAAGTACTTGGTTGTTGATCAGAGTTGCTACTATGCCGATTACGTTTTACAAGTGCGAGGGTTATAATAAGATTTTCTACTAGAGTTTGAATAAAATGGCACATCTTTTTCCCACCCTTTATTACCTTTCATCGTAAGGGGCTTTTTTAGCTTTTCTCAAAGTCTTGGGCGGTTGCCGATAGAACGGTTATAAATGTAGATGCTTATCATTCATCCTTTTGATCAACTTTTTATCCGGGGTTTATTTTTTTTTAGATAATATTTATTTTTCGAGAAAGCATGGGCTTTATTGCTATATATATATATTTTTTTTTTTTTGGAGAGGTGGGCTCTTCTCGCCCTAGACTTTTGTCTTTTATTTCCTCTCTTTTTTTTTCTCTTTTTTTTTTTTTTTAGAGATGTGGGCTCTACTCGCCCCTCGGACACTTGTCCATTTTTCATCTCTTTTTTTTTTTTTTTACATAGCCCATATCATTTCTCTTTTCTTTCAAAATAGATTCCCAGATGTCAAGTTTCATACCATACTTGGCAAATCATAGCAAATCCATTTGTACCATATCATACTTGGCAACAACTTAGACTAGATAGAGCCTATGCAACCCACATGAATCAGGTTTTTTTCAGGGATGAGTTTTTAAACTTAGCCACTAAATCCAAACTTTAGAGAAATTCGAATTATAAACTAGGCACAAAAGCAAAGCATAAGACATAAAGCAACTATTCATCATTTCAACAAGGGACTAAGATTAAACATTTTCATATCTCATATATATAAGCATTAAGGCACATAGAAGAGCTACTTATTCTATTTTTGGACTTTTTTTTTTAGTTTTAGTTAAAAAAAAAATTTTCGATGCAAGATTGCCGGAATTTAAACATGCTAGAATAAAATAAAATTTGATGGAAGTAAATATGCAATGCAATGATACCGTGGGGGTCCTCCCCAAGCTATCCGGAGGCCTACCGACAAAGATCGAAGCCTTGGTACCTCCCGTAATGCTTCCTCGCGTCGCTAAGAGTAGCCATGTTGGACTCTAATTGGGTCCATCTCTGGCCGACTCGGCCGCTCCCGCCCTGCCGCCATCGTTCTGCGGTACTTTGCACATGGGTATTGAGTGTGTGCTCAATGTTCCTAGTGCGGACGCCGAGGTGTTTGCAGCCTGGATACCGATAGCCTCCACCCCTTGTGGTGGCCGCCAAAGGCCGGACTGGGTGGGGGCATATCGCCGAGCCGCCGCCAAAGTCAAATCTGCTGGCCCTCCATGCCGCCAGATCTCCTTCAGGGCCACTCGATGGTGCCGTTGTCTAAAGGCGGCGGCTCCCACCTAGGATCATACCCGGTATTACCCCGGGTCCCCATAGGATGAGGCCATGCTTGCTCAAAACATCGGTAGGCTGTAGGCCGTGGGTCGTAGGCCGTGGGCCGTGGCCGTGGGCCGTGGGTGTGGGCGTGAAGTAGGGATTATGGGAGGAGGATCCGACCTCCTGCCTCCCGACACTTCATGAAGAACTGATGGGGGTGTCTTTCCCGCCAAAAGCTATCAGCCAGCCTCGAGCTCAAATGTTAGTGCTCGCTTTTATACAACCGTAAGTCCGGGTTAGGTAACCGAACTATAGTTGCATAGCCGTGGAAAAAGATGACCAAGCTCGCCAGATGGTAAAATCTTAACTAAGTGCCCCCGCACAAGTCTGGCATAAATTCCAAAAATCCTGGTGTGGAAATGTACTCTATCTGCTGATTATCCAAAGCTCCAATCGCAGTAAGCGAGGCGTGTGATAAGAGATGTGCAGTGACAGAACAACAACTTTTGTGATAATATGTAAAAAGTTCCTCGCACATCTCTACCACCTCGAGCTACTTTCTCCTTGTGGACAATAGCATAGAGTAATTTTAATTCAACCTCATTTACCCATCTAACCCCGTGTCTAGAAACAAAGTCAACGAGATCCAGCCGATGGATATATCTAAGTGATGAGGCCGGATCTCGTGAGTGGCGAGGTTTGAAAGTACCGCCTCATGAGCACCGGATATTTCCTCCCAAAAGTGATTTCGACAAAGCCGGGGAGAGCAAAGATCTATGTTTAGTGCACATCTATAGCTGAAACCCCAAAGGACGAGCTAGGTCCGCCCCCACGTGACATGATAAAGTGTACCAAAAAGGCGGAAAGAAATTCCCACCGGGTCCTCTACTAGTGTGCACAAGAATTGAATTGTCGTCGAGGCGAGAACCTTCCTCCTCGAGGGGGGATATCCCGCCACCCGACCGCTCTCCAAAGGATAGGAAATTCATCGTCCATACCGCTTTGTTCGAGGAGCTCTGAGTCGATTCCGGGCGTGGCCGGAACACACGGTCCTTGAGTAGGAGATATGCTTGCATCTCCCGATCTCCACGGATGTCGAGGTACGGCGGCGCCGGCTTCGCCGATTGTCGGGGGAGCTTGAGCTTCTTCCTCCCCGACAGGTGCAGCGTCTTCTTGCATGGGGGAGTCTTCAAGATCGCCGGTTGAGGGCGGAGCTTGTGCTTGTTTGTCGTGAGCTATGTCTTGACGACCGCCTCAACCCGGCAAGATCTTCCCAAATTTCTTCATGGCTTCGCAAAAAACGATTGAGCAAGACCTCGGTTGTGCAAGGGTTAGATGAAAGTATGAACTTTCACACCCGTGTTCTTGCTCGGCACAATGTTTTTGGTGGAGAAAATGGAGTGTAGAACAAGTGGGAGAGAGTGTGAGTGAGAGAGAGTGAAAATGAGAGGTGGGTGCTCTCACACCGGTGCTCGGGCTATTTATAGCCGAGCTAATCGGCCGAGGGTTTGGGTCCACACAACGGCTAGGGAGCCGCATTGGCGAAGGCGGGACCCGAAGGGCGCCAAGAGGGGTGCGGGCGCACCTTGGGGTGCGCGCACCACCCCCCGAGGCCTCTCGGGCCGTCGTGTGCTTTGGCGGGCGTGCTCAACAGATCCACGAAAAGTTCGTGGCCGTTGTTTGCTCGCTACTGGTTCGACCGTTTTCTCCCCTTTTGAATTTCTCCAAAAATTTTTAAATATAAACTTATTTTTAAATAGAAAAATTATTTTAAAAATATTTTTATATATACTTTTTATGTAGGAAATATTTTTTTTCTCGTATTTTTATGAAAAGAATTCATTTTATTTATAAAGACTTTTTATTTTAGTTTTTGAAAGTATTTTCTTATAGATTTTATGTAATAAATATTTTTGTTGATAATAAAATACAATTTTTTAAATATACCCCATTTTTTTTTTTTTGAGGAGCAGGTTATTTATAGTCACCGTCTCGACTCTCCCTCGCTATCGGGCGGCAAGCACCGCCCCCGGGGTCTCGAAGTCGATCCTTTCAACACTCCACACCGGCTTCGATGATGATGATATCCCGGTGTGTTGTTGTTTTGTACCCGATGAATGGGCACTTTACCGCCTTTTACTCGACGTGGAAGACTATGAAGCCTTTCCCCATGCGGATATCGGCCTTGGCAGATAGAGAAACGGCCTCCCTGGGAGGAGAGGCGTCCTCCTCGATGGGCCCATATCCGGGATCACAAAATCTGCGGGGATGTACTCCGGCTCAGTATTTTGACTAGCACGTCTTGAGTATTCCCTCCGCCGCCTTGTTGTTTGATCTCGCCATTTGAGGACAAATCTTGCGGGAGCAAGTGTCCCTCCATGGATTCGTCGAAGGTGGCCTTGGACATCACATTGATATCGCCCCCGTGTCACGTAATGCATTGACGAAGGTGTGGGGCCAATAAAGGCAGCCCGATAAGTGGGCGTCCGTGGTCGCCCTTCTTAGCAATGAATGGCGAGCTCACGTGATCTTCTTTAGCTCACCGGGTTGACTAAGCCTCGTGAGATATCATGTTAATCGACTCGTCGCGGGGCCTCGTGTTGCCCCAGGATCCCGCCTGAAGTCGATAACCTAAGATTGAGCGGAACTCCGGGCCAGCCAGTTTCTATCATTTTGTTGAAGCTTAGCTGATTCTTCACAAATGATGTCAACCCCTCGAGCTTATTATTCACCTCCTTCAAGGATCTTGTCTTGATGGCTCATCTTTTTGGTGAGATTTTTAGTTAATTTTGGCTTGGCCCAATGCGTGTCCTTCAATGACGGCTAACCAGGGTTGTAATTGGAGTTGTACCGTGGTTACCTTGGAATGGTGACTGGATCGTTATTCCAGCCCTGTTGAGGTTGGCGATACCCGTTCCGTTGTTGATGAAGGCAGTTTCTTCACGGGTCTCGTGGCGCTTATCCCCCGAGTGGCCAACTTCACCACACGCCTCACAGGTCATGTAAGCGCCTCGTGGCGTAAACCGGCGCCGCGTGTAGTGGAATCTTTACGCGCTCCTCCATCTTCTTTAGCAAAGAGATCCATTTTTACGGCAAGCATATCCGCCTCCTTCACGGTATGCATGCCTTTTTGTGTTTTGGCTAGGGCTCGCCTTCGCCCCAGCTTTGGTTTGCCACCATTTTATCAATCGTTGGCTGTTTGCCTCGATTGATGGTGAGCGATAGAAATGCGCCACCCGCCGGCGCCGAGGTGCCCCTTTGATATGGCCGTGAGACCATTGTAGAAGTTCCCGAGCACCAGCCAATTCTTCCATCCCGTGGTGCGGGCATGCTAGAATGTATTCCCCGCAGCCTCTCCCACGCCTCGGAATGGGTTCCATTGATGTCTGCTGAAATTAGCGATCCTTCCCCTCAAGGCATTGGTTTTGCCCATGGGGAAGAACTTAGCTAGGAACGCCATGGAGCACTTGGCCCACGTATTGACGACTTCCTTGTCCTTGTAGAACCATCATGTTTCGCCTTTCCCCACGAGGGAGAAAGGAAACAAAGTGAGCCCGATAACGCCGGGTTCGACGCCCTGATGACGGCGGTGTCGCATAGCTCAAGGAAGTGTTGAGATGAGCGTTGGCGCCTCGCCAGGCAGTCCACGTATGGACCGCCTCGCACCATGGTGATCAACCCAAAGGCGCAGCGGCTCAAAGTTTTGTCCGCCACATTCACCACCGCCGGTGGGCACGCTGGTGACAATGGAGTAGAGAAATCGCGCAAATGACTTCGGGCCATGGCTTGAGTTGCGGTTGGTGCGTGGATGTCGGTCTCGACCGTTTGGGGTTCCGCCCAAGAAGAAGCGCACGAGATCTGTTCTTCCTTAGGAGTGCCTCCGGATCGGAGATGAAGTTTTCCTCGGCAAGAGGGAAACCAAACATACACTATCCTCGCTTTCATCCACAACAGAGAAAACATAAAGATTAGCCTCGTATGAGCAATCGGTAGCCACGCACACACGCCTCATATTCGTAGCCAGCCTATTTATTATTATTTTTTTTCACAATGCCTTCCCCGAAGAACGGCGCCAAATGCTTGTTGACATTTCTTAGCGCAATCAAAGGAAAACAGTATAAAACCCATCCCCAATAAAAGCGCCCGAAATGCGCCGCGACATTCCCAAGTAAACCACCATGTCGGATGATCCTAAAAGGGATTGTCAACGGGATAGATCTTGCCATCTTAGATATTTCATCCGCAGCATCGGATCTATCATTGTAGCATTTCACCCGGAAGTATTCGTGGTATCGTTATTTATATTTTCCCAAAGGAAGGCATGTGATTAATAAGCAAGCATGGCATCCGAATAGAGGAACATGTGTTTGCTTAGACCAAATTGTTCATACCGTGGGTAAGCAATAACGGTTTTATGGATAGTGTGACACACACTTAAGAATCCACCAAAGAAAAGGATAAAGAAAAATAGATAAAGAATAAATGAATAACCTAATGGAGTAATTTTAATGTATCTAGTCATGGCCATACAAATGAATAGTTAGGATCATATGCAAACCGATTTAATCATGGTTAGGTCTAGGATACCGGGGAGACTCCCCGATACCATACGGCCCGATAGGGAAGCATTTACTTAACTCCTACAAAGACACACGAGCGTGGGGGGATTTCAAGGGACGGCCAAGGCTTGTCACGACCAAAGCCGCCTACCCCCTCAACCGTGGCATGCACTCATATCCGCAGGTGTCGTAATACCCGGGCACCATGCCCGCATATCGAAAAGCTACTCTTGTCCCCCAGATCCCCACTGGCCGAATGGACGGACTAGAACAAGAGCAAACCCGAAGGAACAACGAACCGATATCCCACCTCTAATCAAGTTAGGCATATGATGATCAATGAAGAACTGAGATGAACATGTCAAGATTATGATATGTAAACTATATGCTAGTTCATATACCAACACAAGAACATGAACAAGACTATACTCTAGTTCATAAGTTAGGCCAAGAACATAGATATAAGACTTGTAGATAGAAGAAGAATGCTCCATAGAGAAGATGTATTACCAAAGCACTTTCTTCTAGGAGACAAGCCCTCCCTTGTAGCTCTTCTACTCCAAGTGCTAACCAAGAACTAAGAAGAAGAAGAAAGTAGAAGAAGAAAGAAGAAGTAGAAGAAGAGAGAGAGGTAGAGGTGGTAGAGAGAGAGATTGCTGGTTTGCTGGACTCCAAGTGGTGTGTGTTGAGAGAGGGAGAGAGGGGGCCTACTTATACACTTGGAGGAGGGGCCTAAGTGCTAAATTACACCAAAACCGACCTCAAAACCTTCCTATTCTCGAGCAAAACCGACCATCCAACGGCGGGAATCCCTATTTGGCAGGTGCACGAACCGCCTCCCCGAGGCCGGGCCGAAAACCGCCTCGTGGGGGTGCGGCCGCACCAGGTGGTGCGCGACGCATTCCCCCCAGGCTCGGCCGCCCGGGCCTCGGTGGGTGTCTTCCCTTGTCTTGAAAAGTTGTGGGCCGGGCTTGGCTCGCCCAGTTTTGATGTTTTGGGTCGATTTGCTCTCGGGCTTGTGTTTTGCAATAATGCGCTTTCCTGATGGCGACTTTTGGTCGATTTTCCACTTGCTTTTATTATAAATCTGCAAAATAAAATAATAGACACTACAAGTGGAATTTTATTAGTGATAAATGCATATGAGTATAAAAGGTATAGTTTTACTCCCTTTATGGTAGTAAGTTGACGGGAAAAATATGTCGTTGGTGACCGTCAACATACCCTCTATCTGAAGGTCCTCGTCGTCTGCACCCATGGGGTAGTGGTATGCGTAGTACAGGCGGTAGTACTCCTCTCGCACATTCGTATACTCGCACTCTAGGTTCTCAAGCTTCTCCTTGATCTCCTTGTAGGTGGCCTCGGCCCTCTCTCTTGCCAACCGAAAGTAACAAGATGCATGCTCAAGGATCCGTTCGCCTTCCTGCTAACTGCCAACTGCGTTAGGAGACTGGACACCTGCTTCTTCATTTTTGCTAACTCCCCGTTTGGCTTTTCCTCCTTGCTCTTGGACTAACAAGCGGTATCCTTCTCCTCTGTAGCATGCCTCGGCATGCCACGCAGCCTCCCGCGATCTCGGATCAACCGGGTCTATCTCACCCCTCTTATGAACCACGACCGCCATAGCCCCCCTCGTGCCTTGTCCTCTCGAACCAACTGCCATCCGCATCATAGCAAACATAGCACTCATGGCATCACAAGTGCTACCTCGCTCCTCGTCTCGTCCCTCCGTAAAAGGGTCAACACCACCCCGCTCCCAAGCAAAGAAAAGGGGGTCGGCCCGGAAAAGCCGGAAGCGGCCGTCCCAACCAACACCTCGTGGTGGTCCACCATCGACTCCTCAAAGACACGAATGCAGCATTGCCGGCCGCAGCCTCGGTGATAGCCCATACTCAGTAATATCCCATCCTACCCACACCACGCCGCCCCGCAAGGGCAGGGACCACAAGGTGAACTCGTAACACCGCTCCGCTCGTAAGGGCCGTCTCCCCAAGTGTATATAGGTGCCTCTGTGTACCCGACCGGAGTATGCGCCACAAAGATCTGTAGTCATGCCAAACTTCTTGTCCGCGATAGTGCCACTATCTAAGCCGGGGTTGGAGCCATCTCAGAGCAAGATTTAGGACATAAAGTGAGATTGAGAAACAATAGTCCAGTTTTAACCAAATAGGGCAAGTACTAATTAGGGGAAAAGGTGGAAAGATGCATGAATGACATGATGTAAAAATTTTAAACATGATGCATGAACGCTTTCCTACGCACCTCACAGATTTAGGAAAGATAAGTTTCTATTCGTAATAATGGTGGCAACCAACGATCTCTCAAAAGAAAATAAAACATGTCTAGTCGATCTACACGCTTATACCGTTAGTGTACCCGCAATTCATTTCAGCCCCACAATATATTTATGCAATGCAAGAAATTAAATTGCATATACCGCCTCTTCGTCCACCCGACGCATCGCATACCATGGAAAAACACATTTTACACCCAAAGACACACTGTGTACCCATACACAAGTCTACTGGGGCACTACCCCACCAAGGAGCTCTCAAAACATTTTATTTCCCCTAGACCAGCGTCTATCCGATCATGCTCTCACAAATTACACCATTACCTTGGGCGAGAGGCATTGAACAACATTTACCTCGGGCATAGAGGTATTTCGATCCATTCATGACCACTCAAGTGAGTAGCCCTGCACTCACCGGCCGCAGGCAACCAAGCACAAACAACAAAATATGATGCATTAACCCATTCCCGCTAGCCAAGCCACCTAACTGTCCTTAATTGGGCATAAAGGGTATGACCAAGGCACTATTAATTTTGCAATTCTTTTACTCACACCACTTAAAAAGATTTTGTTTCGCAAACTTTTGCAAAAGATTAGTGGTTCATTTTAATTTAAATACCGGATCGGACTTGTAATTACCGAACTAAGCTCGATGCCACCGTGACAGAGACGACCAATTTATAAGAAATCAAGTATAATTCGCAATCACCGGCGATCACAGTCTACACTTGAGTCCATATAAACCCGGTATTCGGAAATCTCGTGAGTGATTTCAAACTCATCAACAACACAACAAGATCGTTGAGCTTGGTAGTAAAATCCGCAGGTATTTCAAACCAAATTCGATATATATTAAACATCAGAGTGCAAAGTATAATTTATTACAAACTCAGGTTCAAGTATCGAAGCAGTAGTTTCAAAACGAAATAGTCTTTTAGCGAAAACAAATATAAGATAGTGCCAGAGATAGTCATCCCCGCAACAAAGATGAGACAGGGATATAGAATTGCCTTGCCCTCGGCCTTACTCTTCATCAACAGAAATGTATTAAGTCTTACAAGAACCATGGTACACATGCTCACCTGCAACAACGGAATAAAACCCCGAGTACAAAATACTCACTAGACTTACTCGGCCAAAAGTAAAATAAAAGACTCCAAGGTTGATGATAGGCTTTATCCGGGGTTTAGTCGACTCACGTTAATTTCGAAAAATAAAGTTGATTAGTGAGCCTACACATACTACTTGTATTTTTCCAAGTTAAAAGGTTACTTATTTAAATTATAACCATAGGTCCTGTATAGTCAAGATTAATCATTGCTCAAAGATAGTAAATAACAAAGATAAGTAACTTGATCAGAATTTAACATCGCCAAAGATGATAAAATAACATGTATTGTGATAATTAGCCTACATTGCCGTGGGCGCAACCCGGTTCTCACCGACCGTGAGAGATGGCGATTCGAATCGATTTGCAAACCAAATTGGCGAATACCCTAACATAAACCAGTCTACTTTGCAAAGGCGTACCCAATCACTCCTGGGACGTTACGGGATGTAAAGTCTCTGTCTTGCCGCTACCCCCTCCTTCTCGGGCCACCAAGTGAGCGAGCAACGAAGACGACGCCGCGGCGCATATTCTTGCCCAATCAATCCCAATCAACCAAGCCAAAGGAGGAGCGATAAAGCCGGACAAAGCCGGCCCCTAACATTCCCACGAAGCCGTGGGCTCACGCGACCCTAAGTGGAGCCTACTATATGCCAGGTGCGCTCAACTTCCGACCACATTCCGACAAAGTATGAGTCCTTAATCGACCGGATGGAAGGACCACAATATCCATCCAATCTCACATGTTTTATTTTATCGTGTTCTCAACAAGCAGCTTGACAATCACCCATGTGATTGTTCACAACATCTCCTCAAGTGACCGAATCACCGCTTCACCGCAATCATGATACCGAGCATTAACCTAGACCACTACATAGGATAGGGCAACTTTCAGCAAGGATCTTAATGCATCAACGGTTTCAACCATCTTCCTAAACTTAATGCATGAAACATATAAAGGATGCAAGTCACATTAATTGGAGAAAGTAGGAAAGTCGAATGCTCCGGGCTTGCCCTCGCAGAACGCCGCTAGAACGTGCTCGGGCACTCAGCGGCCGACGGCTGGCCTCTTCTTCTCCTTCCATGGCTTCTCCCGGCTGCACTCCCGCATGAAGAAGCTCCCCCCCGCTCTCCTCGATTAGTTCCTCCAACACTTTCCCCGATCCTGAGATGATGCATATGATGGAGAAAAGAAACAAGCTTACAATTAAATAATCAAAGACTTGCATGAAATAAGATTTGGATGATGAATGAATGTTTCATGATGCATGCTATTAGTAAGTGGATATCTCTTCCATAGAAACACAATTAATTCTACACAAGAAACCCTAACAACCTACATCAAGCAAACACTTAACTCACTAATGATAGGAAATGGCAGCTTTTGACATGTCATCACTAAAAACAGTCTTACACAGAGTTCTACAACCCAAATTCAAAGTGAACAAATACTCTATGGAAAGCTAATGAAATTTCCTACAAAACATTCCGTATCACCTAGACCTGAATCTAACATTATCAGCCTCGAAAACAAAGAAAACAGAGGCTCTGTTTTCCTACTCAAACATCATATACAACTACCATAACTTGCAAACTACTCATGCAAACCTTATCAAACTTGACCAGCAGGTAAACCAAGTCCTTACCTACCAAACAAACCTACTGGACATTTCAAAAGATAATCTAAAGCTCATAAAATAATATGCCCTATCAAACACTACACTTGCACACTATGATTATATAAATGCTAGAAATAATAAATTGACAAAACTGCCAAGCTTACCAAACTAAGCTTACTAACAGATCCTATTCATGCTAGGAACACACAATAAAAATACTAATACACACTTCCTTCATATAAACATGTATTTCTAAGCTATTTTCCATGCAACATAAATAGGGTAAATACATAACTACTTCAGAAAATTCTACAAAAATTACCAGAGCATCTTACTCGTCCTAGCAGAGCTACCATAAAAATTCATGGCAAAATCATGCATACACAGTTCTACACAAAAAATGACAAGCTAGCACTAAATCTATGCATGAAAATACTTTGTACTATGAAAAGTGTCGACAACAAATTTCTGAGTATGATAAGCTTCTAAAACCTGTCAAACACAAGCACACCAAGTCTCACATCCAAAACCCTAATATTTATTTTTCTATGAATTTCTAAAGATCACCTTGCAAATAGCACATAAATAGAAAATCACATTTCTTCTACAAAAAACATACCATGCATAACATTTTTCTTGATTCTACTCACAAAATTAGGAACATTTTGTACAGGAAGCATATTTTTATCTTGCACCAACTAAAAGATATGATTTTCCTCAATTTCCATGCATTTATGGCCATAAATAAAACTCTATATAAAAGTTATCGAAAATATGGTTTCATAATTTATACTGTAGCCTATCATCTAACAAGCATGCCAAAATTTGTTTCACTCAAAAACACCTCAAAATGACCAAGTTATGAATTTCTAAACATTTAACCGAAATCCGAAAAACGTAAAAAAGATAAAGAAAAAGAAATCGGGCGGGGCCCACACGCCGCTGACCCAAAACAGAACGGGCGGGCGCTGGGCGTGTGGATCGGTGGCGGATCTTTCGCCGACAATGACCAAACTAGGCAACCGGCTACTTAATCGACTCTACGCCGACGAGACAAATGCATTGGTGCCCTTGGTTTGCATTGAAACGGACCAAAACGGCGACGACAACAGACGGCGCTTCTCGCGGGCGCGCGGATGATGGCGAACCGCCGTTTCGATGATCGACGGAACGAGCCAACACACGTTCTCGACTTTTGACCTAACTAGGACATGCATGGCCATTTCAAGCCTAACGGAGCAACGGGCGCGAAGAAGATCGCGAACGCCGGGCGGGCGGCGCCACGGTAGCACGTCGGCGACGACGCGTCCCGACGAAATGACGGCCGGATCTACTCATCCAGCTAGCTCAAGAGCTCAAGCACCTCTAGGCGACTATAAAACACAAAAAGAACGAACGAAACTCGATCTACGAGCTCAAACGCTGAAGCTTGCCCTCGCCGGGCGGGTCATGGCGGACTCGCCGCCGAGCGGCGGCGATGCGGATTAGGGCTCTGGTACCTTGGCTTTTACCTCGATTCGACAACGGCTTTAGGTAGAGCAGCTGATGGCGGGGCTAGGGATTCACTTTGGCGAGGTTTGACGCGACGGCGACGGGGCGAACGCGGCGGCGGAGCTTATGGACGGCGGAGTTTATACAAGGCGGCGCTTCTCGAAATGAGGAAAGTGGGTGGCGGCGGCAAAGGAGTGAAGCTAGGGTTAGGGCGCGGCATGGGGCGCGGTTTTTAAGGCACGGGGGTGAGCGGGCGCGTGTCCGAGCCGCACATTGACGGTGGGCGCGGTGGCCATGTCGCCTGACGCTGCCGGGCCGGGAGCCGGCCGATAGGCCTCCTCCTCTCGCTTTTCTGACAGGGTCTCGGTTTTTGGCCTGTACATCGAGATTCGTGCAGAATTTGGAAAAGTCAAAACACCGATTTTGTAGAGAATTTCATAATCTACAAAACACTCAATATGAACTTTTTTCTAATTCGGCCTAGATTTGGAGATAAAAATAAAAACAGCAAGGTCAACTCAAACCATTCAAAAACAGAGTTTGAATTCAACTCAAATTTGACTCAAACTTGTGGGCACTATTTGGATCATTTGCAAGCCTTTTCACAAGAAACTTATAAAAGATCTTTTGATCTACATAAAAAGTACTACATTTCATCTATAGAAAACTTTTGCTAGAAACCAATCTATCAAGCACTTTTAAAAGGAGTTTCAAAATGACTCAAAGAGGTTTGACACTCTAGGGCTAATTTATAAAAAATTTCTAAATCAAAACTCAAGCTCAACCATGGTCCTGAATTATGTCAAAAATATATCTAGGCACAAGCTAGGTCCAAAACATCATTATAGCAAAGATCTTATAGTAGCTAGATCAAACAAGCATGAAATGAGAGCAATTCAAAGTGAATGCTACTAACAACATGATTATGCATGAAATGATGATCATGATTTGCAAATGCTCATGCTTTCAAGATGCTTAACACCTAGGGTGTTACAATACATACCGCTGGTGCTATGGCAAAGAAGTTGGGAGAGTTCATTAAGCTCGGTCCAGATAACAAGACCATGAATGAGTACCTACAGGCTTTTAATAGTTTGTCTAGGTATGCTCCCCGACATGGTTGACACCGAGGCTAAGAAGTTGGCTAGCTTCAAGAGAGGGTTGAACCCGAAAATGCAGAAGACCATGGGAAATTCCACCAGTGGACACTTTCCGTGCCTTTGTGACTCGATTGCATTCATCGTGAGGCTAGTAATACTCTGTATGTTGCATCCAAAGGCAAGAAGAGAACGTTTGAGGGAAATTCAAGACAGGGCATTGTTTCCTTTGGACGCCGTCAGAACTATCGTCCACCTGCCGCACCTTCGCGGTATGCCCCCGCCACGTAAGAAGAATCAAGCTGAACTCCCGCGAGGGAAGGTGTTTGTTGCACCTACCCAGAAAGGAAAGCCTCGCACAGGGGAATGCTCCACGCCCGCGTGCCCTTCAACCACAACAACAAGCTGCTTCAATTGTGGTAAGCCCGGGCATTTCTCCAAAGTTTTTCCCCGCAGCCCGGAAGAACTACAAGCAAAGCATGTGGGACAGGCACACTTTGCCAGTGTTGAGGAGGTTCCTGAGGGAGAGACCGTGACAGCCGGTACGTGTTTAGTTAACAAACATCGTGCTGTTGTTTTGTTTGATTCTGGATCATCAGATGCATTCATGAGTCAAGAGTTTACAGTAAGGAATGGCGAGCAAATATCTGATTTAGGATATGGGTATCGTATTAGTTCAGCAGGGGCTGACCAATTGACTAGGCAAAGGGTCAATGATGTGAGGATCGTGATGGGAGATTTAGAAATAATAACTTCCTTGATAGTCTTACCCGGTTTGTGCTTGGATGTCATTCTTGGAATGAATTGGATGAGGAGTTGGGGGGTGATCATCGATACATCGTGAATAGAGTAGTACACTTGAAGAACCCTTTAGACTCAACTGAACACTCGATTCTCGTTACCCAAAGCCATTGACCTTAACCATGTTTCACCGCTTTGCAAGTGACTGGTATCTCCGACATACCCAGAGTCCGTGAGTTTCCTGGATGTGTTCCGGAAGACCTACCCCGGATTGCCACCGGATAGGGATGTTGAGTTTGCAATAGAGCTAATTCTCTGAACTGCCCCTATATCCCGAAGACCCTACCGAATGCCACCCAATGAGTTAGCAGAATTAAAAGTACGTATTCAGAGCTGCTTGATAAAGGCTTTATTAGACCTAGTTCCTCACCTTGGGGATGTCCAGCCCTGCTTTGTAAAGAAGAAGGATCGACCTTGAGGATGTGTGTGGACTATAGGCCACTCAATGCGTAATCGCCAAAAATAAATATCCCTTGCCCCGCATTGACATCCTATTTGACCAACCGTCCCGAGCCAAAGTTTTCGAAGATAGACCTTCGATCCGGTTACCATCTGTTGACGGTCGTTAACTACATAAAAACACCGTCAACAACTGCATAAAACATTCATATTTGAATACCAAACTTAGTGATAGGTCTTGAAACTAATACATTCCACGAGTTTTGGTATTTTCCCGAGCAATGCAGGAAATGTCAATTTATCATCAAGAAAAAGTATCTTATATGGAAAAACGGAGTACACCATCGCGGAGAGCTCGTCACGCCGATCAAAATGGATATATTACTTGATATATTTGGACTCGGATGGAAAAGATATGAGATAAATAAAAGTCACATGAAATGAAGGGCTCATACGTGAAACAAGACCATGCAACCCGGCCCACGTGGCGGCCAAGAAGAAGGGTGGCAATTGGGGCCCAACGCTGCAGCAGACACCGCCGTGCCAGGGGCCGCAACAAAGGGGACCGACACGCGGGCTGGCGGGGGCCCGGCCGCTCCCCACACAGGCGGCCGTCGACCCGCGGCGACCAAAGGGCCAAGCCACGTGGCGGGCCCATGACGGACGCGACGCTGGAACGTCGGCGAGACGCGCGACGCGACGCTGATTCCACCCGCCGAGGGGCCTGTGTGTCGGCGCAAGCAATCCCACGCTACGGAGCTGGGCGGGGGCGGTCCGCCCGCCCAGCCGCCACGTGTCGTCCCCGTGAGTGGCTCCCCAAAGGCGGTGCGCGGTCCAGCCGGTCCAGGTGCGTGGGAACCGCGGTTTAGGCCGGTTCAGCCGCCGGGCGCCGTATTTTGCCCCCAGAAATCCAAAGACACACACCCGACGCTTACCCGCTCCGGTTCAAGGCCTTAATGGCTGGTTCTTGTCCTGGTTTTCAGCACAGGCGGTGGAGGACTTCAATGCCGCCGTAGGTCGGTTGGGATGAACCCGACGCCCGGAAAAATGTCAAAGACCCCCTCCACCTCTCCTATAAGTAGGAGGCTCCTCTCCTCTCATGAAACACACACCATTCCAAGGAAGAATCTCTCCCTCTCCTCTAAGAGGACTCTCCCCTCTACTCTTGAGCAACACTCCAATGGGCTTAGGCCCTAGCTAGTGGTAGTAGAGTGATCGGCGGAGGAGAGATGTGAAGGGTTAAGAGCGGGGAAGTGCCGGACTTGTCGGTGTCTCCCCAACCTTGTACCTCGGTGGATTCGGGCTTAGCTCCTTCACGGGATCTTGGCTAAGTAAGCTTCCACGGTTCTGATAATCTTTATTGTCTTTTGTTTATCCATGATTTATCTACTTGTTTGCGGGATCGATAGTCGTTACCTTCGGGGCGGAACTCTAGTGTGGAACCCTTTGACCGGGGAACCTGGCAAACACTAGAGTGTTAATCACTAGCATAGACGTGGTGTTTGGGCTAGTGGTTTTCTATCTTTTCTTGCGAAGCATCCCACGGTCGTGAGGGTAGGCGGCGGCGGTCGTGACGGCCTTTGTCCGTCCCTTGTAATCCCTCCACGTTCGGTGTGGCGTAGAGTGTTGACCGGTCCACCAACGACATATTTTTCCCGTCAACTTACTACCATAAAGGGAGTAAAACTATACCTTTTATACTCATATACATTTATCACTAATAAAATTCCACTTGTAGTGTCTAGTATTTTATTTTGCAGATTTATAATAAAAGCAAGTGGAAAATCGACCAAAAGTACGCGATCCGGGAAAGCGCATTATTGCAAAACTTAAGCCCGTGAGCAAATCGACCCAAACCATCAAAATTGGGCCGAGCCAAGCCCGGCCCACAACTTTTCAAGACGAAGGGATCGACACCCCACCGAGACCCCGGCCAAAGCCGAGCCTGTGGGGTGCGCGTGCACCACCACCTCGGTGCGGCCGCACCCTCCCCGAGGCGGTTTCGCCCGACCTCCGGGGAGGCGGTTCATGCACCTGCCAAATGGGGGTTACCGCCGGGGATGGTCGGTTTGCTCGATTAGGAAGGTTTACCAGGTCGGTTTTGGTGTAAATTAGCACTTAGGCCCCCTCCTCCAAGTGTATAAGTAGTCCCCCTTCTTCCTCTCTCAACACACACCACTTGGAGTCCAAAGAAACCAGCAATCTTCCTCTCTCTACTACCTCTACCTCTCTCTCTCTTCTACTTCTTCTTTCTTCTTCTTCTTAGTTCTTGGTTAGCACTTGGAGTAGAAGAGCTACAAGGAGGGCTTGTCTCCTAGAAGAAAGTGCCTTGGTAATATATCTTCTCAATGGAGCATTCTTCTATTTGCAAGTCTTATATCTATGTTCTTGGCCTAACTTATGAACTAGAGTATAGTCTTGATCATGTTCTTGTGTTGGTATATGAACTAGCATATAGTTTACATATCATAATCTTGACATGTTCATCTCGGTTTATCATCGATCATCATATGCCTAACTTGATTAGAGGTGGGATATCGGTTCGTTGTTCCTTCGGGTTTGCTTTTTGTTCTAGTCCGTCCATTCGACGAGTGGGGATCCTGGGGGACAAGAGTAGTGCTTTCGATATGCGGGCATGGTGCCCGGGTATTACGACACCCGCGAATATGAGAGCATGCCATGGTTGAGGGGTAGGTGGTCGGGTCGTGACAAGCCTTGACCGTCCCTTGAAATCCCCCACGTTAGGTATGTGATGTAGGAGTTCAGAATGCCTTGGTGGGAAGCAGACTTCTTCTGGTGGGGTCTCCCCGTATCCTAGACCTAACCATGCCTAAATCCGGTTGCATATGATCCTAACTATTCATTTGTATGGCCATGACTAGATACATTAGAATTACTCCATTAGGTTATTCATTTATTCTTTATCTATTTTCTTTATCCTTTTGCTCGTGGATTCTTAAGTGTGTGTCACACTATCCATAAACCGTTCTTGCTTACCCCCTCGTTATGAACAATTTGGTCTAAGCAAACACATGTTCCTCTATTCAGATGCCATGCTAGCTTTTTAATCACATGTCTTCCTTTGGGAAAATATAAATAACGATACCCCCGCATACTTCCGGGTGAAATGCTACAATGATAGATCCGTGCGCTTGCGGATGAAATATCTAAGATGGCAAGATCTATCCCGCTGACGTTCCCGCTCGGATCACCGACATGGTGGTTTCACCTAGGGATGTCGTGGTGCATTTCTCGGCGCCGTTATTGGGGATGGGTTTTATACCAATTTCCTTTGATTGCGCTAAGAAATGTCAACAAGCATTTCTAGCGTCAAGCCGTTGCCGGGAAGGCATTGTGAAAAAAAAATAAACTAGCCGGCTATGAATATGAACTGTGCGCTGCGGGCTACCATTTGCTCATACAAAGCTAATCTTTATGTTTTCTCTCGTTGTGGATGAAAACAGATAGTGTATGTCGCTTTCCTACTGCCAGAAAACTTCATATCCGATCCAAAGGCACTCCTAAGGAAGAACAGGTCTCGTGCCGCTTCTTCTTCGGGCCGAACCCCGACGATACCGAGATCGACATCCCCGCACCAACCGCATCTCAAGCCATGGCCTTTGGTCGCCGCGCGATTTCTCTACTCCCGCTATCACCAACGTGCCCACCGGGCCGGTGGTGAATGTGGCGACAAAAAAACTTTGAACTGCGCATCGGGCCGATCACTATGGTGCAGGCCACCCATTCTCGTGGATCGCCTAGCAAGGACGCCAACGCCATCTCCAACACTTCCTTGAGCTATGCGACACCATCGCCATCAAGGACGCCGAACCGCACGTCATCGCCCGCTTGTTTCCTTTCTCCCTCGTGGGGAAGGTGAAACAATGGTTCTACAAGGACAAGGAAGTAGTCGCACGTGGGCCAAGTGCTCCGCGGCGTTCCTGGCTAAGTTCTTCCCCATGGGCAAAACCAATGCCCTGAGGGGAAGGATCGCCAATTTCCAGTAGACATCAATGGAACCCATTCCCGAGGCGTGGGAGAGGCCGCAAGAATATATTCTAGCATGCCCGCACCACGGATGGAGAATTGGCCGGTGCTCCGTAACTTCTACAATGGTCTCATGGCCATATCGAAGGGGCACTCGACGCCGCCGGCCGGTGGCGCATTTCTATCGCCACCATAGATCGGGCAACAGCCCCGATCGACAAAATGGTGGCAAATCGTAGCCGGGGTGAAGACAAAGCCCTAGCCAAAACACAAAAAGGCATGCATACCGTGAAGGAGGCGGATATGCTTGCCGCAAAAATGGATCTACCGCTGAAGAAACCGGAGGAGCGCAAAGACGTACTCCACTACCCAAAGGCGTCGCCTTACGCCCGCATGCTCACATGACCTGTGAGACATGTGGTGAAGTTGGCCACTCGGGGATAACTCGCCCGAGACCCGTGGAAGAAGCCGCCTTCATCAACAACAAGAACGGGTATCGCCAACCTCGCCAGAAGCTGAACAACCGACCCAGCCACCATTCCAAGGTAACGGTACAACTCCAATTATAACCCCGGTCAACCATCATTGAAGGACCTGCATCGGGCCAAGCCAAGATTAACGAAAAATCTCACCAAAAAGATGAGCCATCAAGACAAAAATCCTTGAAGGAGTGAATAATAAGCTCGAAGGGGTTGACGCCACCGTGAAGAATCAACTCGGCTTCAACAAGATGATAGAGACACACCGGCCCGCATTGTCGCCTGTGCCGCTTAACGACTTGGGTAGGATCCCGGGGCAACCTCGAGGTCCCGCATGAGTCGGTTAATATGATATCTCCGAGGCTCAGCCAACCCAATGAGCTAAAGAAGATCCCCGTGAGCTCGCCGCTCATCGCCAAGAAGGGCGACCACGACGCCCGCTTATCACCGCGCCGTTGGCCCCACACCTTCGCCAATGCATTCTCGTGACCTAGGGGCCGTATCAATGTGATGTCCAAGGCCACCTTCAATGTAATCCATGGAGGAACACTTACTCCTGCGAACTTCGCCCTCCAAATGGCGATCAATCAACAAGGCGGCCGGAGGGAATACTCGAAGACGTGCTAGTCAAAATACGTGACGGAGTACATCCCCGTAGATTTTGTGATCCCGATATGGGCCCATCGAGGATACGCCTCTTCTCCCGGGGAGACCGTTTCTCTATATGGCCAAAGCCGATTGATATCCGCATGGGGAAAGGCTTTATAGTCTTCCACGCCAAGAGTAAGGCGGTAAAGTGCCCATTCATCGGGTATAAACAACAACACACCCGGATATCATCATCATCGAAACCGGTGTGGAGTGTTGAAGGATCCGACTCCGAGACCCCCGAGGTGTGCTTCCCCGCCAATAAGCGTGGGAGAGTCGACATGCCGCTATAAATAACCTGCCCCTTTAAAAAAAAAAAATGGGGTATATATAAAAAAATGGGGTATATTTAAAAAATTGTAAACATAAAATCTATAAGTAAATATTTTTGAAAACTAAAAAAATCTTTATAAATAAAATAAATTCTTTCATGAAAAATACGTAAAAATATTTCCTACATAAAAAGTATATACAAAAATATTTTTAAAATAATTTTTCTATTTAAAAATAAACTTATATTTGAAAATTTTTGGAGAATTTCAAAAAGGGGAGCAAACTTTTGTGACCGTTGCACACGCCCGCCAAAGCAGAGCAACAGCCGCCGCAGGCAGGTGCGCTACAAGACCACCCGGTGCGCCCGCACACTACCGCCCGGGGCCTCGCTTCGCCAATGGCTCCTAGCCATTGTGTGGAGTGTCCTCGCCGTTGGCTCGGCTATAAATAGCCCGAGCACCGTGTCGAGCACCCACCTCTCATTTTCACTCTTTTTCACTCTCACACTCTCTCCCACTTGCTCTACACTCCATTTTCTCCACCAAAAACATTGTGCCGAGCAAGAACACGGGTGAAAGTTCATACTTTCATCTAACCCTTGCACACCTGAGGTCTTGCTCAATTGTTTTTGCAAAGAGCCATGAAGAAAGCTAGGAAGATCTTCAGCGGGTTGAGGCGGTCATCAAGACATAGCTCACGGCATACAAGCACAAGCTCCGCCCTCAATTTCGACGATCTTGAAGGCTCCCCATGCAAGAAGACGCCGCACCCGTCGGGGAGGAAGAAGCTCAAGCTCCCGACAATCGACGGCCAATGCGCCCGCACCTGACATCCGTGGGGCCTGGAGATGCAAGCATATCTCCTACTCAAGGACCGTGTGTTCCAAAGACATGCCCGGAATCGACCTCGAGCTCCTCGAACAAACAGTATGGACAACGAATTCCCTATCCTTTGAGAGCAAATGGGTGGCGGGATATTCCCCTCTTGAGGAGGAAGGTTCTCGCCCCGACAATCCAGCTTTTATGCACACTAGTAGAGGACCAGCTAGAATTTCTTTCCGCCTCTTTGGTACACCTTATCATGTTACGTGGGCGGACCTAGCTCGCCACCGGGTTTCAGCTTATAGATGTGCACTAGACATAGATGCCGCTCTTCCCGGCTTTGTCGAATCACTTTTGGGAGGAGATATCCCAGTGCTCATGAGGCCGGTACTTTCAAACCTCGCCACTCACGATCCAAAGACCCATCACTTAGATTTATCCATCACTGGATCTCACCGACTTTGTTTCCTAGACACGGGGTTAGATGGGTGAATGAAATTGAATTGAAATTACTCTATGCTATTGTCCACAAGGAGAAAGTAGCTCCAGTGGTAGAGATGTGCAGGAACTTTTTACATATTATAACAAAAGTTGCTGTTCCTATCACCTGCACATCTCTTATCACACGCCTCGCTTCTCGCGATTGGAGCTTTGGATAATCACCAGATAGAGTACATTTCCACACCTGTGGATTTTTGGATCATTATGCAGCCTTGTGCAGGGCATTTAGTTAAGATTTTACCATCCGACGAGCTTGGTCATCTTTTTCCCTCGGCTATGCAACTATAGTTCGGTTACCTAACCCGACTTACAGCTTGTATAAAAGCCAGTACTAACATTTGAGCTCGAGATCGCGATAGTTTGCGCAGAAAGATACCCCTATCGCCCTCACGCAGCTGTCGAGACCGAGGTCGGATCCTCCTCCCATGGGCCCTACTTCACGCCACGCGCCACGCCCACAACCCTCACACCGATGTTCCGTAGCATGGCCTCATCCTATGGGGACCCCAGTGGGTAATACCCGGTATGATCCTAGGTGGGAGCCGCCGCCTCGCATTACCGGCACCATCGAGTGGCCCAAGGAGATACAAAGAAAGATGGAGGGCCAACAGATTTGACTTTGATGACAGCCCGACGATATGCCTCCGCCAGCCCCAAAGACAAAAAGCCACCACAAGGGGTGGAGGCTATCGGTATCCAGTCCGCAAAGACCTCGACGTCCAAGACTAGGAACATTGAGCACACGCTCAATGCCCATGTGCAAAACACCGCATGCTGGCAACCAGAACCGGGAGCAACAGAGTCGCAGAGATGGACCCAATTGAGTCCAACATGGCTACTCGCAAACGCACGCGAGGAAGCATTCTCGAGGTACCAAGGCTTCGATCCCGATCAAGAGGCCTCCGTATAGCTTGGGGAGGACCCCGCAGGTATCATTGCATTGCATATTTACTTTCATCAAATTTTATTTTATTTTAGCATGTTTAAATTTTAGCAATCTTGCATTGAAAAATATATAATAACTAAAACTAAAAAAAAATCCAAAAATAGAATAAGTAGCTCTTCTATGTGCCTAAATGTCTATATATATGAGCTATAAAAATGTTTAGTCTTAGTCCCTTGTTGAAATGATGAATAGTTGCTCTGCTTTTATGTTTCACCCATTGCCTAGTTTATAATTCGAATTTCTCTAAAGTTTGGGTTTAGTGGCTAAGTCTAAAAACTCATCCTGAAAAAACCTGATTCATGTGGGTTGCATAGGCTCTATCTAGTCTAAGTTGTTGCCAAGTATGATATGGTACAAATGGATTTGCTATGATTTCATCCAAAAAGAGAAACTTAACATCCGGGAATCTACTTTGAAAGAAAAGAGAAATGATATGGGCTATGCTAAAAAAAAGGGAAAAGAAAAATGAGATGAAAAATGGACAAGTGTCCGAGGGCTTAGTAGGGCCCACATCTCTAAAAAAAAGAGAGGAAATAAAAGACAAAAGTCTAGGGCGAGAAGAGCCCACCTCTCCAAAATATATATATATATATATAGCAATAAAGCCCATACTTTCTCGAAAAATAAATATTATCTAACTAAATAAATCCCGGATAAAAAGTTGATCAAAAAGGATGAATGATAAGTATTTCTGTTATAACCGTTCTATCTGGCAACTGCCCAAGACTTTGAGAAAAGCTAGAAAGCCCCGCTACGATGGAAGGTAATAAAGGGTGGGAAAAAGATGTGCCATTTTATTCAAACTCTAGTAGAACATCTTATTATAACCCTGGCACTTGTGAAATGTAATCGGCATAGTAGCAACTCCTGATCAACAACCAAGTATTTATCTTTTGCTCGAGGACGCGCAAAGGGTAAGCTTGGGGGAGTTTGTTGACGGTCACCAACGACATATTTTTCCCGTCAACTTACTACCATAAAGGGAGTAAAACTATACCTTTTTATACTCATATACATTTATCACTAATAAAATTCCACTTGTAGTGTCTAGTATTTTATTTTGCAGATTTATAATAAAAGCAAGTGGAAAATCGACCAAAGTACGCCATCCGGAAAGCGCATTATTGCAAAACTCAAGCCCAGGAGCAAATCGACCCAAACCATCAAAATTGGGCCGAGCCAAGCCCGGCCCACAACTTTTCAAGACGAAGGACGACACCCCACCGAGACCCGGGCCAGGCCGAGCCCAGGGGGGTGCGTGTAACACCCTAGTTGTTAAGCATCTTGAAAGCATGATCATTTGCATAGCATCATCATCATTTCATGCATGAGCAAGTTCATAATAGCATTTACTTTGAGTTGCTCTCATTTCATGCTTGTTTGATCTAGCTACTATAGGATCCTTGCTATAATGATGTTTTGGACCTAGATTATGCCTAGATGTATTTTTGACATAATTTAGGACCATGTTTGAGCTTGTGTTTCAATTTAGAAAATTTTTTATAAAATAGCCCTAGAGTGTCAAACCTCCTTGACCTATTTTGAAACTCTTTTCAAAAGTGCATGATAGAATGGTTTTTAGCGAAAAGTTTCTATAGATGGAATGAAGTACTTTTTATATAGAGCAAATGATCTTTTATAAGTTTCTTGTGAAAAGGTTTGGAAATGGTTCAAATAGTGCCCAACAGTTTGGGTCAAATTTGAGTCAAATTCAAACTCTGTTTTGACTAGTTTGGTTTGACCTTGCTGTTTTTAATTTTTAGTTTCAAATCTAGGCCGAATTAGAAAAAGTTCATATTGAGTGTTTGTAGCTTATGAAATTCTCTACAAAGTTGATGTTTTGACTTTTTCCAAATTCGCACGAATCTCGACGCACAGGCCAAAAACCAGGGCTGACTCAAAAAAGCAGTAGGGGGTGGGGTATCGCCGGGCCCGGCCGACAAATGCGCCCGTGGGCGACGCGTGGCTGCACGCCCACCGCCGATGTACGGCCTGGACCCACGCGCCCGCGCCTTTAAAACCCGCGTCCCCGCGCCGTGCCTCTAACCCTAACACCACTCCCACCCCGCCGCCCGGCCGCCCACGCGACGAAAATGCGCCCGCCAAGGCCGCCGTCGCCTTTGCCAGAAGCCGCCGTGTTCCATCGCCCGTCGCCGAGCCAAACCGCGCCAAATCGCAGCCCTAGCCTCGTTCCATCATCCTCTACGCGAAGCCATCGACGAATCGAGTAAAACCCTAGTGAGCGCCTCGTTTTACTGTCGCCCGGCGCCCGCCCGGCGAGCCGCCATGGCGCCCGTTGGGGCAAGCGTCGCCGCCAGCTCGTGGATCGAGCTTTAGCCACGTTTCTTCGCGTTTTAGAGTCGCCTCTGATGCTCGAGCTCTAGAGCTAGCTAGATGAGTAGATCCGCCGCCGTTTCCACCGGGACACGCCCGTCGTCGACGAGCTGCCGTGAAACCACCCCGTCGCGTTTGGTTTGTCGTCGCCGTTGTCCGTTGGGCTCCAATCTTGCTTGCATGTCTTAGTTAGATGCTCCGAGTCGGAACGGCCTTGGTTCGCCGTCAATCGCCGGAGAACGGCCGGTCTGCCGCCGTCCGCGCCACCGCGAGCCGCCGCGCGACGCCGTCACCGCTCATTCTAGTCGGTTTTTGAAGTCAAACCAAGGGCACCATCGTGACCCTCTCGCCCGTAGATGCTCTTAGACTAGCCGGGTTGCGTGTTTTTGGTCACCGCCGGCGAAATCCGCCGCCGCTGATCCGCCGTGCCACGCTTCGTGTCGCCGACACGCGGGCCCCGCCCCGATTTTCTTTTTTTTTTTCTTTTTTGTGTTTTTCCGTTTGAATAAAATGCTTTAGAAATTCATAAATTGGTCCATTTTGAGTGAAACAAATTTTGCCAAGCTTGTTAGGGGATAGGCTACAGTATAAAAATATGAAATCCTATTTTCTCGAGAACTTTTATATAGAGTTTTATTTATGGCTAGAAATGCATGGAAATTGGAGAAAATCATATCTTTTAATTGGTACAAGATAAAAAATATGCTTTCTGTATGAAAAGTGCTTGTTTTTGTGAGTAGAGTCTAGGAAAAATATCATGCATGGTATGTTCTGTAGAAGAAATGTGATTTTCTATTTATGTGCTTTTTGCTATGTGATCTTTAGAAATTCATAGAAAAATAAATATTAGGGTTTTGAGTGTGAAACTTGGTGTGTTTATCTTTGATAGGTTTTAGAAGCTTTTCATACTCAGAAATCTGTTGTCTGACACTTTTCATAGTACAAAGTATTTTCATGCATAGGTTTGGTGTAAATTTGTCATTTTTGTGTAGGGCCGTAGGAGCATGATCTTGCCATGAGATTTTTATGGTAGCTGTTATATGTCAGTAAGATGCCCTGGTAATTTTGGTAGAATTTTCTGAAGTAGTTATATATTTATCATATTTGGGATGCATAGAAAAGGCTAGAAATATATGTTTATATGAAAAGGATGGGTGTTAGTATTTTTATTATGTGTTCCTAGCATGATTGTGATCTGTTAGTAAGCTTGGTTTGATCAGCTTAGTAGTTTTGACATTTTCTTGTTCTAGCATTTTATTTAATTATAGGGTGCAAGTGTAGTGTTTGCTAGGGCATGTTATTGTATGTGCTTTAGATTATCTTTTGACATGTCCAGTAGGTTTATTTGGTAGATAATTACTTGATTTACTTGCTGGTTAAGTTTGAGATAATTTGCACGAGTAGTTTGTGAGTTATGGAGGTTGTATGTGATGTTTGGGTTGAAAACAGAGCCTCTGTTTTTCCCAATTTCGAGGCTGATAGGTTCAGATTCAGCTCTGGACAATGTGGAATGTTTTGTAGGAAATTTTGTTAGCTTTCCATAGAGTCCTAGTTCACTGAATTTGGAGTTGTAGAACTCCCTGTGTGACTGTTTTAGTGACAAATGTTAAGCTGCTATTTCTTGTCATTAGGGAGTTAGGGTGTTGATTGATGTAGGTTGTTAATATTTCTTAGGTAGATTAAGTTGTGTTTCTACGGAAGTGATATGCACTTACTAATAGCTTGCATCATGAAGCATCCATCCATCATACATATTTTACCCTATGCAAGTTGTTATTCATGTAATTATAATTATTTCTTTTCTCCATCATATGCATCATCTCGTGATCGGGGAAGTTCTGAGGAGCCGATCGAGGAGCCGGGGAGCTGTTCCATCCGGGAGTGCAGTCCGAGGAGTCACAGGAGACGAAGGGTCGACCGATGAGCTGACCGAGTGTCCGAGCACGCCCAGCCGACGCGTTCCTCGAGGCAAGCCCCTGAGCATTCTCGCCTTTCCTAATTCTTCCAATTATCTTGACTTGAGTCCTTTATATGTTTTATGCATTAAGTTTAGGGAATGGTTGAAACCGTTGATGCATTATGATCCTTGTTGAAAGTTGCCCCATCCTATATAGAGGTCTAGGTTAATGCTCAGTACCATGTTTGCGTAGAGATAGTGATTGCGGTCACTTGAGGTTATGTTGTGAACAATCACATGGGTGATTGTCGAAGCTGCCGCCGAGAACCCGCGCTTAATAAAACATGTTAGATTGGATGGAACTTGTGGTCCTTCCATCCGATCGATTAAGGACTCATACTTTGTCGGAATGTGGTCGGAAGTTGAACGTACCTGGCATTTAGTAGGCTCCGCTAGGTCGTGAGCCACGAAGCTCGCAAGAATGTTAGGGGCGCCATGCTCGCTTTATCGCTCCTCCTTTGGCGTTGGTGGATGGGGGATTTTATTGGGTGCAAGAAGATGCGCACGATGGCGCCGCCCTCGTTGTACGCTCACTTGGCACCCGAGAAGGAGGGGTAGCCGGTAAGACCGAGACTTTTACGCCCCGTAACGTATTGGGAGTAATCGGGTCCGCCTTTGCAAAGTAGACTTGGTGTGTGTCGTGGTATTCGCCACCGGCTTGCAAATCGATTCGAATCGCCATCTCTCCCGGTTAGTGAGAACCCGGGTTGCGCCCACGGCAATGTAGTCTTAATTACTACAATATATGCTATTTATCATGTTGCGCTAATTTATCCCCGATCAAGTTACTTATGCTGTTATTTATTCTATTGAGCAATGATTAATCTTGACTATACAGGATCTATGTTATGTAATTAAATAAGTACCCTGTTAACTTGGAAGAGTACCAAGTAATATGAATAGGTTCACTAAACAACTTTAATTGCGAAAATTAATGTGAGTCACCTGAACCCCGATAAAGCCTAGCATGATCCTTGGAGTCTTTTATTTTATTTTGGACGGGTAAGTCTAGCTGAGTATTTCGTACTCGTGGTTTATTCCCATTGTTGCAGGTGATCATACTTACCATGGTTATTGTAAGACTTTTCTGTTTCCCGTTGATGAAGAGTAAGGCCAGGGGCAAGGCAAAAATCTATATCCCCTGTCTCATGCCGCTACTGAGGGGATGACTATCTACCGCACACTATTTTATATTTGTTTTCGCTAAAAAGACTATTTGGTTTTTGCAAACTATCGCTTCCGCACAATGAACCCGAGTTTGTAATAAATTATACTTTGCACTCGATGTTTAATATATCGAATTTGGTTTGAAATACCATGGATTTTACTACCAAGCTCAACGATCCTGTTGTGTTGTTGATGAGTTTGAAATCACTCTGAGATTTCCGAATACCGGGGTTTATATGGACTCAAGTGTAGATTGCGATTGCTTCGGTGATTGCGAATTATACTTGATTTCTTATAAATTGGTCGGCTCTCACACAACGGTGCATCGAGCTTAGTTTGGTAATTACAAGTCCGATCGGTATTTAAAGTAAAATGAGCCACTAATCTTTTGCGAAAAGTTTGCGAAACAAAATCTTTTTTTTTAAGTGGTGTGAGTAAAAGATTTGCAAAATTTAGTAGTGCCTTGGTCATACCCTTTATGCCCAATTAAGGACAGTCAGGTGGCTTGGCTAACTGGGAATGGGTTAATGCATCATATTTTGTTGTTTGTGATTGGTTGCCGTGCGGCGCGGCCAAGAGTACGGGGGCTACTCACTTGAGTGGTCATGAATGGATCGAAATACCTCTACGCCCCGTAATGGTTGTTCAAATGCCTCTACGCCCAAGGTAATGGTGTGAGCTGTGAGAGCATGATCGGATGTATGCCGGTCTAGGGGGGAAATAAAATGATTTTTGAGAGCTCTGTGGTTGGGTAGTGCCCCGTAGACTTGTGTATGGGTACACAGGTGTGCTGGGTGTAACATGTGATTTTTCCGCATGGTATGCGATGCCATTGGACCTCGACGAAGGTATATGCAATTTTAAATTCTTGCATTGCATGAATATATTGTGGGCTGAAATGAATTGCGTGTACACTAACAAATAAGAATGCGTTAGATCGCCTAGACACATCTTATTTTCTTTTGAGAGATCATAGGTTGCCAACATTAAAACGAATAGAGAAATCTCTTTCCTATTCCGTGAGATACGTAGGTAACGTGCATGCATCATGTTTAAATTTTTACATCATGTCATTCATGCATTTTCCATCTTTTCCCCTAATTAGTACTTGCCCTAATTCGGTTAAAACTGGACTATTGTTTCTCAATCTCACATTATCTCCTAAATCTTGCTACAGATGGCTCCAACCCCAGCTTCCGGTAGTGGTACTATTGCGGACAAGAAGTTTGGCATGCCCACAGTGTTGTGGCGTGTGCTCCAGCAGATTGGCTACACTGAGGCACCTATTTACACTTGGGAGACAGCCCCCACAGCAGAGCGGGATAGTTACCGGGATTCACCTTGTGGTTCCTGCCCCGCGATGCTGGTCTTTGTGTGGGTAGGATGGGACATTACAGAGTATGGACTGTCACCGAGGCTGCAACCCGACAATGCCGCTGCTCGTGTAATCGAGGAGTTTGATGGTGGACCACCCTGAGGTGTTGGTTGGGACGGCTGCTTCCAGCTTTCCCCGGGCCGACCCCCTTTTCACTGCTTGGGAGCAGGGTGGCGTGGACCCTTTACGGAGGGGACGAGACGAGGAGCGGGATAGCACTTGTGATGCCATGAGTGCTATGTTCGCTATGATGCAGATGACAGTTGGTGCAGAGGATAAGGCACGTGGAGCTATGGCGGCTGTGGTTCGCCGTAGAGGTGAGATAGACCAGTTGATCCGAGATTGCAGGAGGTCGCGTGGCATCTTTGAGGCGTGCTACAGGAGAAGAATGCCGCTAGTCACCCAAGAGCAAGGAAGAAAAACCCCGCAGAAAGCGAGTTAGCAAAGATGAAGAAGCGGTGTCGAGTCTTCTAGCGAGTTGGCGCTTAGCGTGAAGGCGAATGGATCCTTAAGCATGCATCTTCGCAATGCTCGCTTGGCAAGAGAAAGAGCCGAGGCCGCCTACAAGGAGATCAAGGAGAGGCTTGAGTACGTGGAGTGTGAGTACACTAACGCGGCGAGAGGAGTACTACCGCTTTGTACCACACCTACCACTACCCCATGGGTACGCACGACGAGGACCTTCGATAGTGAGTGCAGCCGGCGGCCAAATGAGGAGGACCGGGACGGAGACCCCACTTATCACGCACCACGGGAGTAGATGACCGTGATGCCACGTTTAGATTCCAAAGAGATGCTACCACGTAGACCTTAATCTAGTTGAGACACCCTTGTAGCCGAGCGGTGTAGTGCCACTATTATCATGTAATTTCCTTTTTATTCGTGAGACTATCGGCATGTAAGACTTGGATCCGTAATGTTTCGAGACCTTATTGTATCGCTTGAGACCTTAATTTAGTTCGTGCCCTATATTGCGATCGGTTTTATGGTAATTACGACCCTTGCCAATTGCGAGATTTTGCCGTTGGTGCAACATTTTGTTGCCTATTTGTGCGAATTCTTAGTACACATATTGCGTTGACATAACCGTGATGTTGATGGAAGACCGTATTGAGTTTATTGTCACCTGTTATTGTGGATGAATTTATTCACTCAATAAATTCAGCGTAACCTAAATTCAATATCTATGCTTTGGACAACATCATCCGATGGTTATTGTTGATTCAAATGTGCGTATGCCGCAAAGTCGATCAAAAATCTTTGGGAGATCGGCAGCCAGCCACCACCTCCAAAGGAACCCAGAGCGCTTCTTTGATCGGTTCTCGGAGAGTTGCGAATATCGCACGCAACACCGAAAGCAGGGGAGGCCGTGGTGGTGGGTGATGGTGATGGATTCCAGCGCATAAGAACTTTAAGGCCACGGAACCACCAAAGTTCATCGTGGGCAAATGAACCCATGGAGGCCGAGGGAATGGCTGACCTCGATAGAAGATAAATTTCGGTTGGTGAATCTGCCCCGAGACTCGTAAGGCAGAATTTGCAGCGACTTGCTAGAGGGACCCGGGGATATGGTGGAAGAATCACCGTGCTACTTTACCCGCCAATGTTCCTATCACTTGGCTCCAGTTTTGCGAAGTTTTCATAAGACCTACGTACTGCCGGTGCTCCGCAAAGAAGTTGGGAGAGTTCATTAAGCTCGGCCAGACAACAAGACCATGAACGAGTACCTACAAAGCTTTCAAATTGATTGTCTAGGTATGCTCCCCGACATGGTCGACACCGAGGAGAAGAAGTTGGCTAGCTTCAAGAGAGGGTTAAACCTCAAAATGCGTAAGACCATGGGAAATTCCACCAGAACACTTTCGAGGAGTTTGTGACCGATTGTCTCCATCGAGAGGAAAGTAATACCTTGTATACTGTGATCCAAAGGCAAGAAGAGACCGTTTGAAGGAAGTTCAGGACAGAGTAGTGGTTCCTTTGGACGTCGTCAGAACTACCGCCCACCTGCCGCGCCATAGCGCTATGTCCCACCACAGAAGAAGAACCAGGCTGGGAATAACCGTTTCAGAAGGGTGATGATGACCCCCGCGTAAAGGAAAGCTAGCACAGAGGGAAATGCTCCACGCCCAAAGCCATTCAACCACAACAACTGCTTCAATTGTGGTAAGCCCGGCATTTCTCCGAGGCGTGCCCGCAACCCGGAAGAACTACAAGCAAAGATGTGGGCCGGGCACACTTTACCGGTGTTGAGGAAGTTCCCGAGGGAGAGACCGTGATACCGGTAATGCGTGCATAGTTAACAATCGTAGTGCTGTTGTTTTGTTTGATTCTGGATCATCGCATTCATTCATGAGTCAAGAGTTTGCCATAAAGAATAGTGAAAAGATATCTGATCTAGGGTTTGGTTATCGGATTAGTTCAGCAGGGGCTGACCAATTGACTAGGCAAAGGGTTAATGATGTGAAGATCATGATGGGTGACTTAGAAATAATAACCTCATTGATAGTTTTACCCGGTTTGTGTTTGGATGTCATCCTTGGGATGAATTGGATGAAGAGTTGGGGAGCGATTATAGATACAGTGAATAGAGTAGTGCACTTGAAACACCCCCGAGACTCAACTGAACACCAGATTCTGCTACCCAAAGCCATTGACCTTAACCGTGTTTCAGCCGCTTTGCAAGTTACTAGTATCTCTGATATACCGGTAGTCTGTGAGTTTTCGGATGTGTTCCCGGAAGACCTACCTGGATTGCCACCAGATAGGGATGTTGAGTTTGCAATAGAGTTGATTCCAGGGACTGCCCCTATATCCCGAAGACCCAACCGAATGCCACCCAATGAGTTAGCAGAACTAAAAGTATAGCTTCAGGAATTGCTTGAGAAAGGTTTCATTAGACCTAGTTCGTCACCGTGAGGATGTCTAGCCTTGTTTGTGAAAAAGAAAGATCAGACGCTGAGGATGTGTGTGGACTATAGGCCACTCAATGCGGTAACAGTGAAGAATAAATACCCATTACCCCGCATTGACATACTTTTTGACCAGTTGTCTCGAGCCAAAGTATTCTCCAAGATAGACCTTCAATCTGGGTATCATCAAATTAAAATCAGACCCCAGGATAAATCAGACCCCAGGATATACCCAAGACCGCATTTTCTACGCGATATGGTTTATACGAGTATCTCGTCATGTCCTTCGGCTTGACGAATGCTCCAGCACATTTCATGTGTTTGATGAATTCGGTGTTTATGCCTGAACTAGATCAGTTCGTGGTTGTATTCATCGATGATATATTGGTGTATTCTGAAAATGAGGAACAGCATGCTGAGCATTTGAGGATAGTTTTGGAGAGACTCAGAGAGCATAAGTTGTATGCTAAATTCACTAAGTGTGAGTTTTGGCTGAAGGAAGTGCATTTCCTAGGTCATGTATTATCTGAGAATGGAATTTCAGTCGATCCTAGTAAGGTGCAAGAGGTGTTGGATTGGAAAGCGCCAGTTTCAGTTTCAGAGATCCAGAGTTTCTTAGGGTTAGCTGGATATTATCATAGGTTTATACCTGATTTCTCCAAAATAGCTAAACCTATGACCCGATTGTTACAGAAGGACGAGAAATTTGTGTGGACACCGGAGTGCGAAGCAGCGTTTCGTACCTTGCGAATGTTGTTGACTATGGCTCCAGTGCTCGCACAACCTGACATTCAGAAACCCTTTGATGTGTATTGTGACGCATGTGGTACAAGATTGGGATGCGTACTCATGCGGGAAGGCGAGTTATTGTGTATGCATCGCGTCGCCTAAGGAAGCATGAGGTTAATTATCCAACCCATGACTTAGAACTTGCTGCCGTGGTACATGCATTGAAGATTTGGCGACATTACTTACTTGGTAATGTATGTCATGTCTATACTGACCACAAGAGCCTGAAGTACATTTTCACTCAAGGGGAATTGAATATGAGACAGAGAAGGTGGCTAGAGCTAATAAAGGATTATAATATTGAGTTGCATTATCATCCGGGCAAAGCCAATGTTGTCGCGGATGCCTTGAGCAGGAAATCGCATTGTTTGCTGGGACAAGTCGAATCTATGGAGGTTTTACCTCCTATGCATCCGGCTATCCTATGCAATATCCAAGTACAGAATAAACTAGAAAGCGTAATTGTTGAGGGCCAAAAAGTGGATAAAGGGATTGCCCATATCAAGAAGAAAATAGAGAAAGAACCTAGTGATCATTTCCATGTGGATGAGAATGGAATTCTTTGGTATGATGATCGCCTTGTCGTGCCAAAGGATCGAGAGTTGAGGGAACATATTCTAACAGAGGCTCATTCATCCAAGATAACGATTCACCCCGGTAGTAACAAGATGTATCGGGATTTGAGAACTAGGTTCCGTGGACCAAAATGAGAAAGGAAATTGCTGCACATGTAGCTCGATGTGACAATTGCTGCAGAGTTAAAGCTGTTCATATGAAGACTGCAGGATTGTTGCAACCATTGTCAATTCCTGATTGGAAATGGGATGAGATCACGATGGATTTAATTGTTGGTTTGCCACAAACCCAGAGGGGATTTGATTCCATTTGGGTGATTGTAGATCGTTTAACCAAGGTTGCCTATTTCATACCAATTAACATAAGCTACGAACTCCACCAATACGCAAAGCTGTACATTGCCCATGTCCTTCGTTTGCACGAGTACCCAAATCGATAGTGTCGGATCGTGGATCTAGTTGGACCAATCGATTTTGGGAGAGCCTACAGAAGCCCTAGGAACCAAATTACTTCGCAGTTCCGCTTATCACCCGCAAACCACAGGCCAAACCGAACGAGTGAACCAAATACTAGAAGATATGTTGAGGGCATGTGTGTTGTCAGCAAGAGGTTCTTGGGACAAATGGTTGCCTTATGCAGAGTTCTCATATAATAACAGTTATCAAGCTAGTATTCAGATGGCACCGTTTGAAGCTTTGTATGGGAGGAAATGTAGAACACCTCTGAATTGGATAGAGACAGGAGAGCGACCCTACTATGGCATTGACTTGATAGATGAGGCTGAACAGAAGGTGAGAGTGATAAAGCAACACATGAAAGCTGCTCAAGATCGCCAGAAAAGTTATGCCGATAAGCGTAGGAGACCTATTAAGTTTAAGGTTGTTGACTATGTTTACTTAAAAGTGTCACCAATGAAACGAGTGCAGCGTTTTGGAGTGAAGAGAAAGTTAGCGCCTAGGTTTGTAGGCCCCTATAAAATTGTTGCCACTAAGGGAGAGGTAGCCTATCAGTTGCAGTTACCGCAGGAGATGAGAAGAATTTTTGATGTTTTTCATGTGTCACAACTAAAGAAATGTTTGAGAGTTCCAGAGGAACGAGTTTCAATCCGAAATGTTGAAATTGACCCAGATTTAACCTATTATGAGAGTCCAGCAAAGGTACTAGACACCAAAGAGAGAGTCACCAGGGGTAAGGTAGTGAAGCAATATAAGATACTTTGGGGAAATCATGGAGAAAACGATGCAACATGGGAGACGATGAATACCTCCTCGAGGAACTATCCACGCTTTTATCACAAATGGTTAGTTTCACTGAATCTCGGGGACGAGATTCTTTTTAGGGGAAAGATTTGTAACACCCTAGGTGTTAAGCATCTTGAAAGCATGATCATTTGCATAGCATCATCATCATTTCATGCATGAGCAAGTTCATAATAGCATTTACTTTGAGTTGCTCTCATTTCATGCTTGTTTGATCTAGCTACTATAGGATCCTTGCTATAATGATGTTTTGGACCTAGATTATGCCTAGATGTATTTTTGACATAATTTAGGACCATGTTTGAGCTTGTGTTTCAATTTAGAAATTTTTTTATAAAATAGCCCTAGAGTGTCAAACCTCCTTGACCTATTTTGAAACTCTTTTCAAAAGTGCATGATAGAATGGTTTTTAGCAAAAAGTTTCTATAGATGAAATGAAGTACTTTTTTTATATAGAGCAAATGATCTTTTATAAGTTTCTTGTGAAAAGGTTTGGAAATGGTTCAAATAGTGCCCAACAGTTTGGGTCAAATTTGAGTCAAATTCAAACTCTGTTTTGACTAGTTTGGTTTGACCTTGCTGTTTTTAATTTTTAGTTTCAAATCTAGGCCGAATTAGAAAAAGTTCATATTGAGTGTTTTGTAGCTTATCAAATTCTCTACAAAGTGGATGTTTTGACTTTTTCCAAATTCTGCACGAATCTCGACGCACAGGATAAAACCAGGGCTGACTCGGGAAAAACAGAGTAGGGGGTATCGGCCGGCCGCCCGGCCGGCGGCGCCCGCGGTGACGTGGCTGCATGCCCGCCGCCGATGTACGGCCTGGACCCACGCGCCGCGCCTTAAAACCCCATGTCCGCGCCGCGCCCCAACCCTAACACCACTCCCACCCCGCCGCCAGCCGCTCCACGCGACGAAAAACACGCCCGCCGCTGCCGCGCCGTCGTCTACCAGCGCCGCAACCATCGCGTTCCATCGCCGTCGTCCGAGCCAAACCGCGCCAAATCGCAGCCCTAGCCTCGTTCCATCGTCCTCTATGCGAAGCCATCGACGAATCGAGGTAAAACCCCGGTGAGCGCCTCGTTTCCGTCGCCCGGCGCCCGCCGGCGAGCCGCCATGGCCGCCGTTGGGGGCAAGCAAGCCGCCGCGAGCTCGTGGATCGAGCTTTAGCCACCGTTTCTTCACGTTTTAGAGCTGCCTCGTGATGCTCGAGCTCTAGAGCTGGCTAGATGAGTAGATCCGGCCGCCGTTTCACCGGACTTCGCCGTCGCCCGACGAGCCGCCCGCGTGAGCACCGCCGCCGTCGCGTTTGGTTTGTCGTCGTCGTTGCTCCGTTGGGCTCCAATCTTGCTTGTATGTCTTAGTTAGATGCCCCAGTCGGGAACTGCCCTTCGGTTCGCCGTCAATCGCCGGAGAACGGCCGGTCCGCCGCCGTCCCGCCGCCGCCGTGAGCCGCCGCCGCTTTGTCACCATCGTTCTAGTCGGTTTCGAGTCAAACCAAAGGGCACCATCGTGACCCTCTCTCGCCGCGTAGATGCTCTTAGACTAGCTGGTTACGTGTTTTGGTCACCACTGGCGAAATCCGCCGCCGATCCGCCGCCGCCGCCGTGCCCTGCTTCGTGTCGCCGACACGCACGCCCCGCCTGATTTTCTTTTTTCCTTTCCTTTTTCTGTTTTTCCGTTGGAATGAAATGCTTTAGAAATTCATATCTTGGTCATTTTGAGTCCATTTTGAGTGAAACAAATTTTGCCAAGCTTGTTAGGGGATAGGCTACAGTATAAAAATATGAAATCCTATTTTCTGAGAACTTTTATATAGAGTTTTATTTATGGCTAGAAATGCATGGAAATTGGAGAAAATCATATCTTTTAATTGGTACAAGATAAAAATATGCTTTCTGTATGAAAAGTGCTTGTTTTTGTGAATAGAGTCTAGGAAAAATATCATGCATGGTATGTTCTGTAGAAGAAATGTGATTTCCTATTTATGTGCTTTTTTTGCGGGGTGATCTTTAGAAATTCATAGAAAAATAAATATTAGGGTTTTGAGTGTGAAACTTGGTGTGTTTATGTTTGATAGGGAGCTGTTCCATCCGGGAGTGCAGTCCGAGGAGTCACAGGAGACGAAAGGGTCGACCGACGAGCTGTCAGTGTCCGAGCACGTTCCAGCGACGTTCTGCGAGGCAAGCCCCCTGAGCATTCTCCGCCCTTTCCTAATTCTTCTAATTATCTTGACTTGAGTCCTTTATGTGTTTTATGCATTAAGTTTAGGGAATGGTTGAAACCGTTGATGCATTATGATCCTTGTTGAAAGTTGCCCCATCCTATATAGAGGTCTAGGTTAATGCTTAGTACCATGTTTGCAGTAGATAGTGATTGCGGTCACTTGAGGTTATGTTGTGAACAATCACATGGGTGATTGTCGAGCTGCTGCTGAGAACCTGCTTAATAAAACATGTTAGATTGGATGGAACTTGTGGTCTTTCCATCTGATCGATTAAGGACTCATACTTTGTCCCAATGTGGTCGGGAGTTGAACGTTCACGGCATTTAGTAGGCTCGGGGGGTCGTGAGCCCACGGCTCGCAAGAATGTTAGGGGCCGCCATGCTCGCTTTATCGCTCCTCCTTTGGCGTTGGTGGATGGGGGATTTTTATTGGGTGCAAGAAGATGCGCACGATGGCGTCGTCCTCGTTGTACGCTCACTTGGCACCCGAGAAGGAGGGGTAGGCAAGGGCAAGACCGAGACTTTTACCCCCCCGAAACGCCTTGGGAGTAATCGGGTCTGCCTTTGCAAAGTAGACTTGGTGTGTGTCGAGGTATTCGCCGGGAGGTTTTGCAAATCGATTCGACGCCATCTCTCCCGGTTAGTGAGAACCCGGGTTGCGCCCACGGCAATGTAGTCTTAATTACTACAATATATGCTATTTATCATGTTGCACTAATTTATCCCGATCAAGTTACTTATGCTTTATTTATTCTACTAAGCAATGATTAATCTTGACTATACAGATCTATGTTATGTAATTAAATAAGTACCTTTTAACTTGGAAGAGTACCCAGTAGTATGAATAGGTTCACTAAACAACTTTAATTGCGAAATTAATGTGAGTCACCAAACCCCCGCATAAAGCCTAGCATGATCCTTGGAGTCTTTTATTTTATTTTGGACGGGTAAGTCTAGCTGAGTATTTCGTACTCGTGGTTTATTCCCATTGTTGCGGGTGATCATATTTACCATGGTTATTGTAAGACTTGTCTCTGCTTCCCGTTGATGAAGAGTAAGGCCGTGGCAAGGCAAATCTATATCCCCGTCTCATGCTTTGCGCTACAGGGATGACTATCTACTGGCACTATTTTATATTTGTTTTCGCTAAAAGACTATTTGGTTTTCGCAAAACTATCGCCTTCGCACAATGAACCCGAGTTTGTAATAAATTATACTTCGCACTCGATGTTTAATATATCGAATTTGGTTTGAAATACCGCGGGATTTTACTACCAAGCTCAACGATCCTCGTTGTGTTGTTGATGAGTTTGAAATCACTTTCGAGATTTCCGGAATACCGGGTTTATATGGACTCAAGTGTAGATTGCATTGCTTCGGTGATTGCGAATTATACTTGATTTCTTATAAATTGGTCGGCTCACACAAAGGCGCCAAGCACCACCTGTGTGGCCGCACCCTCCCTCGAGGCGGTTTTCGCCCAACCTGGGGAGGCGGTTCATGCACCCGCCAAATGGGGGTTACCGCCGGGATGGTCGGTTTGCTCTCGATTAGGAAGGTTTACTGTGTCGGTTTTGGTGTAAATTAGCACTTAGGCCCCTCCTCCAAGTGTATAAGTAGTCCCCCCTCTCTTCCTCTCTCAACACACACCACTTGGAGTCCAAAGAAACCAAGTAATCTTCCTCTCTCTACCACCTCTACCTCTCTCTCTTCTTCTACTTCTTCTTTCTTCTTCTTCTTAGTTCTTGGTTAGCACTTGGAGTAGAAGAGCTACAAGGAGGGCTTGTCTCCTAGAAGAAAGTGCCTTGGTAATATATCTTCTCAATGGAGCATTCTTCTATTTGCAAGTCTTATATCTATGTTCTTGGCCTAACTTATGAACTAGAGTATAGTCTTGATCATGTTCTTGTGTTGGTATATGAACTAGCATATAGTTTACATATCATAATCTTGACATGTTCATCTCGGTTTATCATCGATCATCATATGCCTAACTTGATTAGAGGTGGGATATCGGTTCGTTGTTCCTTCGGGTTTGCTCTTGTTCTAGTCCGTCCCATTCGACGAGTGGGGATCCCGGGGACAAGAGTAGTGTTTCCTGATATGCGGGCATGGTGCCCGGGTATTACGACACTGCGAATATGAGAGCATGCCACGGTTGAGGGGGTAGGCGGCCGGGTCGCGGACAAGCCTTGACCGTCCCCTTGAAATCCCCCCACGCTCAGATGTGATGTAGGAGTTCGTGAATGCCTTGGTGGGAAGCGTACTTCCCGGTGGGGTCTCCCAGGTATCCTAGACCTAACCATGCCTAAATCAGTTTTGCATATGATCCTAACTATTCATTTGTATGGCCATGACTAGATACATTAGAATTACTCCATTAGGTTATTCATTTATTCTTTATCTATTTTCTTTATCCTTTTGTCGGGTGGATTCTTAAGTGTGTGTCACACTATCCATAAACCGCTGTTGCTTACCCCCGTTATGAACAATTTGGTCTAAGCAAACACATGTTCCTCTATTCAGATGCCATGCTAGCTTTTAATCACATGCCTTCCTTTGGGAAAAATATAAATAACGATATACCCTGAATACTTTCGGTGAAATGCTACAATGATAGATCCGCGGCGCTTGCGGATGAAATATCTAAGATGGCAAGATCTATTCCGCTGACGCTCCCGCTTGGATCACCGACATGGTGGTTTCACCGGGATGTCACGCGCATTTCTCGGGCGCCGTTATTGGGGATGGGTTTTATACCGCTTTCCTTTGATTGCGCTAAGAAATGTCAACATAGAGCTAATTGCCGGACTCGCGCCCGGTTTGGGCGAGGGCCTGCGTCCGGCGAACAAGTAGCTCGAGAGACCGGCTAACCATAGACTCTAAAGGTGTAGGGATCCTTCTCGATAATCCTCCCCATCTTTGGCCTTGTGTGTCCTTGGGGCGAACTAGTTAGGAGAAAGTACATCCGTTCCCCTGTGGAAAATACGATACCCCCGAATATTTCCGGTGAAAGCTACAACGACAATTACAGACGCTTTGATTCTTCTCGCAACGTTAAGAAACGCCAACACCATCGATTAAAATCGCACCCCGAGAATATACCCAAGACCGCATTTTCGACGCGGTATGGTTTATACGAGTATATCGTCATGTCCTTTGGCCTGACGAATGCTCCAGCACATTTCATGTGTTTGATGAATTCGGTGTTTATGCGTTCAAAGAATTTTATCTATCTTTGTTGGCAGTTTGCCGGAATGGGAGAAACGGGGTTGTATCGCTCGTTGGCTGCTAATATTTTTAGGTGAACCTTTGAAAGGCTTTATGTGAGTTTTCAGTGTTGTGGGGGTCGGAAACCCATGCAATGGAAAATCATGACCCGTAGTGAAAGTGTACACCTCTGCAAGAGAGTTAAAAAATCGATATATCGGTAGTGTTCGCGGTTATGAACGGCCTTGGAGACACTTACGAAAATAGATGGTCAGTTGCTTATGACATGTTTATGATTCAGTTATTATTCATACTTGTTTATTCACATGTTTATGGGTTGCTTTGGGAATTTTTGATGCTAATGCTTAAAACATTGATCAACTAAAAGCGAATCGCAGCTTTAACCAAAGTCTATCCTTTTTGAGCCTCATGAACCCCTTGTTATGCTTGCTAAGTACGATATGTACTTACCCTTGCTATATTTCATCAATAGATCAAGACTGGAATGCTGATTTCAATGAGAGTTACCATGATGAGTACTAGGCTTGGTGTCAACCAGTTGGCATCCCTGTGGAATGTTGGAGTAGCACGAGTGTGCTAGTTATCTTTTATTGTTTTATTAGATATAATAATATTCATGTAATAGGTATTGAACGCTATGTAATAAAGCTATGGATATGATACTCAAAGGATTTGTCTTGCATATGTGTGATTGATCTCGAGCACATATGTAATATTTGTACTCGTTTTTGTTCTTGAAAAATGGGTATGACAAATTAGTATCAGCCCGTGGGTCGATCAGTAGGACGCAAGCCTAGTTAGAATGGTCGCCTTAGTTTCTCTTGCTTCACTTATTTCATGCTTCCTCTCATAACCATGGTTATTTGCTAATTTTTATGCTCCATATCTTGTCTTATTATGAAAATTATTTGATTCTATTTTTAACTAAAGTCTAAATTCTGTAGATGTCTCGCATGACTCGTTCTCGATGACGCTACACCGCCCAAGGCCGCAAATCAACCTGGTGGTGGCGCCTTTCGAGGAGGAGCCCCCGCATGAAGAAGTGGTGGTTGAAGACGTGGTGCAGGAAGAAGAGGACGTCATGGAGGAGATTGTGCCAGAGGGTGACCCCATGGAGGTTGTTGATCTGACTGGAGATGAAGACGAAGATGAGCCCCCATCGCCGCCACAAGCTGATGATCCACCACCTCCCATGGGATGGACCGTTCGGGAGTACCACATGAATGGGAACACAAGATCACACTACCGCCTAGTGGGGATGCTCATTCAATACTATGATGATTGGGATGCTACCGTGAGTACGCCTCGCCGCGAAAGTACACTCATCCTTTGGAAGACACCTACTGGAAGGCTGCTGTTGGCATTTTCACTTGGGATGCAGAGAAGGGAGGATACTTCATGGAGGCTTGTCACACTCATCTTGGACATCATGCTACTATGGAAGCCAGCATAGAAGCCGCCGCACTTGTAGCATGCCTGGATATTCGTGAGCGCCGCTTTGAGTTGATGAGCAACAATCATGAGCGTTATCTGCCCCGTAGCCACTCTACTTTGGATTGGACTATGATGAATCCTGCTGGAGCAGATCCCACTCTTCGTGTGATGGTGGATTTTGCCTATGATCTGATGCACAAGATTGAGCACCTAGAACAATTGGTGTACAGACAAGGCAAGCGCCTCAAGACATACCGGGCATCGATAGATCAGTACAGAGAGCAACTCGGAGAAGACAAGCTGTTCACCAGGCTTTCCCCACCACCTCGCCAGTAGGAGTTGGAATTCCATTATCTTAGAGGTCGTTAGTATGCGAGTCGTGTCTTAAGTGTGTCGAGTCTTGTTTTAGTGTGAACTTTGGTTGAGAGTTGAATTTTACTTATGCTTATGATTGAGTTGGAGTTTTGTAATGAGTGCTGGAACCTTGTGGGCATGTCCGCAAAGTTCCTTAGTTAAAGAATTTTAAGGTTATATTAATAAATGCTTAGTTGGGTTGGTTACTTCGTTCCTGTCCATGCTGTTTTCCTGAGAGCAGTCTGCAATGTTTTGGGTTTAACTCGAATTCGGTTTGAGCAAAATGGATGAAATTTTTCTGGCATAAACTAGACTTCAGTACCTTTCTAATGCCGCATGAATCATCTAATTATCAATTATGAGCTAAGAGTTATGGCTGTCACAAGTTGAGGTATCTGCACTGTCTGAAAGTACTGAACAGGTTCTGTTATTTACTGTTTTCGACTTACCAAAAGGCAGAATCTGTTAAAATGAAAAACATGAAAGATTTAGAGAATTTCATAAGCTTTCCAACCATGTAAAGAACGTCACATTTGGATTTCTGGAACTCAAGTTATTGCCAGTTAACCGAGCTGCTGTTACTAAGTTTCGCCCAGAAATCTGCTGCTATCCATATCTCTTATGTCTGATCTTTTGTTGGAAGTTTCTAAGACTCATACATGTGGTGTTAACAGACTAATGGCTGCTCGTGGAAGAGGCCGAGGCCGTGGTAGGGGCAGGGGTGCTGCCAACAACCCACCACTGATGACGCAAGAGGAGTTCATGGGAGTGCAGGGACAGTTCATGCAAACTATGATGCAGTTCATGCAGAATCAGCAAGCGAACCAAGGAGGTGGTCAGCAACATCCTCCACCCCCACCTAGAGACAGGCGTGGAGAGTTTCTAAAGGGACATCCTCCATATTTTTCTCACGCTGAAGACCCTCTAGAAGCCGATGATTGGTTGCGCACTATTGAGAGGCAGCTCAACATTGTGCAGTGCGATGATGCTCAGAAGGTCCTTTACGCTTCAGGACAGTTGCAAGGAGCTGCACTAGATTGGTTGGAGTCATACTTATATGGGCGTCCCAACAATGCTCCCCCAGTCACTTGGCAGGAGTTTTACAGAGACTTCAGAGCTAGTCAAATTCCTGATGGTCTGATAGCGTTGAAGCAAGCTGAGTTTAGAGCACTGAGACAAGGTTCCATGACAGTGACTGAGTACCGTGATCGGTTCATTCAACTTTCCCGCTATGCTCCTGATGATGTTAGAGATGACGCTAACAAGCAGCGTCTGTTTCTCGAAGGGCTATATGATTCTCTCAGGCTTCAACTTATGTCTAGTTCCTATGCAAATTTCCAGGAGTTGGTGAACCGCGCCATTATTATTGACAATGAGCGCAATATGATTGACAAGAAGAGGAAGGGAAATAGAGAAGCTTCAGGGAGTAACACTCGTGGACGTTTTGGTTATCAGCAGAGGTATCAGGGACCCAATAATCAGTGGTACCGCAACAACAATCAGCAACGCCCCCGGAATCCACAGAACTATCAACAGGGAGGACCTCAAACACCTCGTCCAAGTAATTCCAACACCACTCCGATGAAGAACAATACTCCTGGTACTCGTCAAAGATGCTATCGTTGTGGTGATGAAGGACACTTTGCTAATCGGTGCACTAAGAGGATGGGTCCACAGACACCCCAGAAGCCATACAATAGCAATCAGAAACCATCTCCTCATTCTGGACGTGCTAATAATGTGTCCGCTGAGAACGTGCAGGAGGCGACAGGAATAATGATGGGTACGTTTAGCATCAACTCAACCCCTGCCACAGTTCTTTTTGATTCTGGAGCTTCGCATACGTTTATTTCCCAAACCTTTGTTAGAAATCATAGCATTCCAATGGTAGCCTTGAAATATAACATGCTAGTAAATTCACCGGGTGGTACCTTGCAAGCTCTTTGTAGTTGCCCCTCTGTCATCCTTACTTTAAGGGGGGTAGAGTTTCTTGTTGAGCCTATTGTGTTGAGAACCTCTGGCATTGATATGATCTTGGGAATGGATTGGATGGATAAGCACAAGGTGTCAATTAATTGCAAAGGGAGATTAGTTGAGCTCATGTCACCCATCGGAGAGCGGTCGGCGTTGATGTAGCAAAGGCGACCTCCAACCACAGCCACAGTGAACTAGCACAGTGAAGGAGTTAATCAAGAGGAACAAGTTGTGGATGAGTTTCCAGATGTCTTCCCCGATGATTTGCCAGGTATGCCACCTGACCGCGACATTGAGTTTATTATTGAACTATTACCTGGCACTGCACCTATTGCTAAGCGTCCATATAGAATGGGGGGTATTGAATTAGAGGAACTTAAGAAACAGTTAAAGGAGTTGCAGGAGAAAGGTTTCATACGTCCTAGTTCATCACCTTGGGGTGCTCCTGTGATTTTTGTTGATAAGAAGGATGGTACTCAGCGAATGTGTGTGGATTATCGATCTCTGAATGAAGTTACCATCAAGAATAAGTATCCTCTGCCAAGGATTGATGACTTGTTTGATCAGCTGAGAGGTGCTTGTGTGTTTTCTAAGATTGATCTATGTTCTGGATATCACCAATTGAAGATTCGGAGCTCAGATGTACCTAAAACAGCATTTACTACGAGGTATGGGTTGTATGAGTACACAGTTATGTCCTTTGGGTTGACCAATGCACCTGCCTACTTTATGTACATGATGAACAAGGTGTTCATGGAATATCTTGACAAGTTTGTGGTGGTATTCATCGATGATATCTTGATATTCTCCAAGACAGAAGAAGAACATGCTGAGCATCTTAGGTTGGTTTTGCAGAAGCTTAGAGAGCACAAGTTGTATGCTAAGCGGAGTAAGTGTGAGTTTTGGTTGAAGAAAGTTTCTTTTTTTTCGGGTCATGTTGTGTGTCGATGGAGGGATATCGGTGGATCCGGGTAAAGTGAGAGATGTCTTGAATTGAATCCACCTATAGATGTAAGTGAGGTTCGCAGCTTTTTCTTGGATTAGCTGGTTACTACGTAAGGTTTATTGAAGGATTTTCTAAACTTGCTAAACCGATGACTACTCTATTAGAGAAGAATGTCAAGTTTGTGTGGTCGATAAGTGTCAAGCTAGCTTTAAAGAGTTGAAGAAGAGGTTGACTCTTTGCTCCCGTGTTAGTGTTGCCTGATCTAAGTAAGAAATTCTCTATTTATTGTGATGCCTCTCGTCTTGGCTTGGGTTGTGTTCTTATGCAAGAAGGCAAAGTTGTTGCATATGCATCCAGGCAGTTGAAAAAGCATGAACTAAATTATCCTACCCATGATCTAGAGTTAGCAGCAGTGGTTCATGCGTTGAAGATTTGGAGACATTATCTGATTGGGCATAAGAGTGATATCTACACTGATCACAAGAGTTTAAAGTATATTTTCACCCAGTCTGATCTGAACTTGAGACAACGTCGTTGGTTGAATTAATCAAGGATTATGATCTTGAAGTACACTATCATCCTGGTAAAGCAAATGTTGTGGCTGATGCACTTAGTAGGAAGACGTATGCTAATGAGATTCAAGTGACACCTATGGCTAAGGAGCTATGTGCAGAGTTTGAGCATCTCAACTTGGGTATTGTCTGCAATGTGGTGGAGATAGAAGTAACGCCTACCTTGGAGGAAGAGATCCGCAAAGGTCAGTTAGTGGATGAGAAACTAAAGGAGATAGCTGGTAATGTAGTAATTGGTAAAGCACCCGGATTCCATCTTGATGAGAATGATACTTTATGGTTTGGCAAAAGGATTTGTGTGCCCGAGGTGAAATCAATTCGAGAAGCAATCTTGAGAGAGGCACATGATTCAGCTTTTACTCTATTCATCCCGGCAAAGACTAAGATGTATCTTGATCTCAAAGAGAGATATTGGTGGTATGGTTTGAAGAGAGATGTAGCGGAGTATGTGGCTTTATGTGATACCTGTCGTGGGTGAAAGTTTGAACATCGTGAGACCTGGCCGGCTTGCTACAACCAATGAGGATTCCCGAGTGGAAGTGGGAAGAAGTTGGTATGGACTTTATAGTAGGATTGCCCCCACACAAAAAGGATATGATTCAATCTGGGTGATAGTTGACATTAACAAAGGTTGCTCACTTTTGCCACCAAGACTACCTACCAAGGACCACAAATTGGCGAGTTATACATGGAGAGGATAGTTTGCTTACATGGAGTTCCAAAGAAGATTGTGTCAGATAGAGGTGCCCAATTCACATCTCACTTCTGGGAGAGTGTACATGAGTCTCTGGGAATTAAGTTGAATTTTAGTACAGCTTTTCATCCACAAACAGATGGACAAACTGAGAGGATTAATCAGATTTTGGAGGATATGTTGAGAGCTTGTGCATTGCAGTATGGTACTAGTTAGGAAAAGTGTTTGCCATATGCTGAATTTTCTTATAACAACAGCTATCAACAGAGTCTCAAGATGGCACCGTTTGAGGCATTGTATGGGCGTAAGTGTAGAACACCATTGCTCTGGAATCGCATTGGGGAGAGACTCAAGTGTTTGGAACCGATGTGCTGAAAATTTGGGAAGAACATGTAAGGAAGATCGAGAGAACCTGAGGGTAGCACAAACCCGTCAGAAGAGTTATGCAGATACTAGAAGGAAAGATTTGAGTTTCAATGTGGGTGATTATGTTTATTTAAAGGTATCTCCAATGAGAGGTGTTAAGAGATTCAACATGAAAGGGAAGTTAGCACCAAGATATCTTGGTCCGCTCAAAATTCTTGAGAGACGTGGTGAAGTGGCTTATGAGTTAGAATTGCCTCGCTAGTTTGTCCTGTGTGCATAATGTATTCCATGTGTCTCAACTCAAGAGGTGTTTGCGGGTGCCTGAGGAGCAAATACCTTTGGAAGAGCTTACCGTTAAAGAGGATCTTACCTATGAGGAATTTCCGATAAGGATTTTGGAAACGGCAGAAAGGGTTACTAGAAGTCGGGTTATTAGAATGTGCAAAGTTCAAATTGGAATCGATACTTTGAGGCAGAGGCTACTTGGGAAAGAGAAGATGAGTTGAGAAAGACATATCCATACTTGTTTGAGTAAGCACGTACCAAATCTCGGGACAAGATTTTCTTTAAGGGGGCTAGATTTGTAACACCCTAAATTTTGCATGATTTTAAAATAGCTCAAATTGATTTATTTATGCATTTTATGTGAAGCATTGAATTTAGGAATAATAATTTTTATGAAAATTAAAATCAATCATAAGGCTAGACACATGTATGTGCACTCATCCTGCTGCATCGTTATTTTGTATTGTTTGGATTTGACCAAATTTGCAAAAAGAATTCGAAATGGTTTAGAAATCTTTTGAAAAGGGATTTTGAAATAAAAAGAAAAGGATATTCTTTTCCTCTCTAATTTCTGTTTCCTTCGTTCAGCCCAACCTGGACGTGTGCCATTTGTTTTTCTTTTTGGGCCTCTCGTCATTTTCTTTTCTCTTGGGCTGAAGTTTGCCTCGGTCCAGTCCAGCAAGGAAACCAGCAGCGCAGCTTCTTTTCCTTTCTTCAACCTTGAGTCACCTTCCTAAAATGGAAGCTTCCTATTTCCATCGGTGAACCAAGTTCGCCTGAGCCTTTCCATCTTTGCTGCCGCCCTTGGGGCTATTTAAGCCGATGCCCGCACCCCCTCCGATTTTCATCTTGCTTCACAGCTATTGCCTTGAGCAAACGCCGAAGCGCTCCAACCCTAATTTTGTCGCTGCCAAGCTTCGCCGTAAGCTTCTACTGAGCTTCTCTATGCTCCAGCGAACTCGCTCATCTTGTTTCCCCTATTTTTCCCGATCAGTTGTGCTAATTTGACCTCGCCGGACTTGCAGTACAGCCGCTGTCCACCTCGGTCGACCGTGCGCCGTCCTCGTCGCGTTCCGACTCTCGATCTCGTTCTTGGTGAGTCCGCGTCGAGCTCCTCTTTCGATTGGTACCGATTTCGTTGAAAACCGTGGCCTATAGGGTCAGTTTCATGAGCTCCGGCGAGCTCCATGAATGCCGGCGATGAAACCACCGTGCTGTTCGTAACAGCCATGGTGACTTCTTCTTCTTTTATTTTCTCATTGTTTCTCAACCGTCCAGATCAAGATCTACGATCTAGATTAGAAGATACCTCTTCGCGGTTCTTTCGTTAAAGAGACCCTGGGTTTCCTTATATTTCACCCGAGATCCTCAACCTGTTTTTAAATCCGAATTTTATTATTTTATTTCGAAATCAGTTTCGGTTTATTTACAGAACTGCCATTCAGTTTCAAATCTTTATAATTTCTTCGTTTTAAATCCAAATCGATCCGTTCAAGTTGCGTTAGATTTGTAATTCCGTAATCTACATGTTAATATTACTATTAGTCAGGTTATTAATCTTTTAAATTTTGAATTTATAATAAGCTTAATATTTTATTAATATTAATCTTGTAAAATTCATATCAAAGCCGTTTTAGCTCCGATTTACGTGAACTTGAGGTCTATGTGATCGTAGTAATGCGAACTAGTGTTTTAATTTATTTTCTTGTTGATGGTGTACTGTTCTCATAATGTCTCCTGTTTGCATCGTGTATGTATCGTGAATGATTGTATGTTCTTTGCGCGTGACGATCGGTGTAGACGGTGAGTCGTGCGTTCTTGAAACCGAGAGATTCTTGGTAACCCGGAGCGTCAAGAGTTCTTCAACCAAGGCAAGTATAGCATGGGATCATCCTTGTTGTCGTATTCACTTTAATCATTAAATTCATTGTGCATGTGTCCACCTTGATCGACATTAAGGATATCCTAGTTGTTGTTACCCTCGTGCCTTGCTACCTATGGGATTTGCATTTGGGTAGTAATTTTGCTAGCGCTTCAACCATTATACTTTATTTTATTATGCTTTATGGTTTATGTTGTTGATCACATGTTCATAGGGCGAAAAGAGCTTTTATTTATTTGGTATGCTCTTAGCTCTCCGTAAGGACTTATTTTGTAACCGATCATCCGGGATTTACAAAGATACTATGGGGTCACATGGCTCTGGCTTTAGTCGTTCAAAAGAATTTTATCTATCTTTGTTGGCGTTTGCCGGAATGGGAGAAACGGGGGTTGTATCGCTCGTTGGTCGCTAATATTTTTAGGTGAACCTTTGAAAGGCTTTATGTGAGTTTTCAGTGTTGTGGGGGTCGGAAACCCATGCAATGGAAAATCATGACCGTAGTGAAAGTGTACACCTCTGCTTTAGTTAAAAACTGATATATCAGCCATGTTCGCGGTTATGAACGGCCTTGGAGACACTTACGAAATAGATGGTCATTTGCTTATGACATGTTTATGATTCAGTTATTATTCATACTTGTTTATTCACATGTTTATGGGTTGCTAGGAATTTTTGATGCTAATGCTTAAAACATTGATCAACTAAAAAGCGAATCGCAGTTTAACCAGTGTCTATCCTTTTTGAGCCTCATGAACCCCTTGTTATGCTTGCTAAGTACGATATGTACTTACCCTTGCTATATTTCATCAATAGATCAAGACCGGAATGCCGATTTCAATGAGAGTTACCATGATGAGTACTAGGCTTGGTGTCAACCGGTTGGCATCCCCGTGGAATGTTGGAGTAGCACGAGTGTGCTAGTTATCTTTTATTGTTTTATTAGATATAATAATATTCATGTAATAGGTATTGAACGCTATGTAATAAAGCTATGGATATGATACTCCAGTGATTTGTCTTGCATATGTGTGATTGATCTCGGGGCACATATGTAATATTTGTACTCATTTTTGTTCTTGAAAAATGGGTATGACACAAGAGGAGTTGAATATGAGGCGAGAGAAGGTGGTTAGAGCTGATAAAAGATTATAATATAGAATTACACTATCATCCGGGCAAAGCCAATGTTCTCGCGGATGCCTTGAGCGAGAAAATCGCATTGTTTGCTTGGGACAAGTCAAATCAACGAAGGTTTTTTCCTCCTATGCATCCGGCTATCCTATGCAACATTCAAGTGCGTAATGAGCTTGAGAGCCGAATTGTTGAGGGTCGAGAAGATAGATAAGGGAATCTCGTTTATCAAGAAGAAATTAGAGAAAGAGCCTAGTGATCATTTTCGAGTTGATGAGAGTGGAATTCTTTGGTATGATGATCGTCTTGTCGTGCTAAAGGATCGCGAGTTGAAAGAACAGATTTTAGCGAGGCTCACTCATCAAAGATAACAATTCACCCCGGTAGTAACAAGACGTGATCGGGATTTGAAAACCAGATTTTGGTAGACTAAAATGAGAAAGGAGATTGCTGGCTACATGGCTAGATGTGACAATTGTTGCAGAGTTAAAGCTATTCATATGAAGATGCTGGGATTGTTGCAACCATTGCCAATTCCCCGAGTGGAAATGGGATGAGATTACAATGGATCCGATTGTTGGTTTGCCACATACCCGTAAGGGATTTGATTCTATTTGGGTGATTGTGGATCGCTTAACCAAAGTTGCTCATTTTATTCCTATCAATATACATTACGAACCCCATCAATACACAGAGCTATACATTTCACATGTACTTCGTTTGCATGGAGTACCTAAATCGATAGTGTCGGATCGTGGATCAAGTTGGACCAATCGATTTTGGGAGAGCCTACAGGAAGCTTTAGGTACCAAATTACTTCGTAGTTCTGCTTATCACCCACAAACCACAGGCCAAACAGAACGAGTGAACCAAATACTAGAAGACATGTTGGGCGTGTGTGTTATCAGCGAAAGGTTCTTGGGACAAATGGTTGCCATATGCAGAGTTTTCATACAATAATAGTTATCAAGCCAGTATTCAGATGGCACCATTCGAAGCCTTGTATGGTAGGAGATGTAGAACACCTCTGAATTGGATAGAAACAGGAGAACGACCCTACTATGGCATTGATCTGATAGATGAGGCCGAGCAGAAAGTGAGAGTAATAAAGCAACACATGAAAGCAGCTCAAGACCGTCAAAAGAGCTATGCCGACAAACGTAGGAAACCCATTCAGTTCAAGGTTGGTGACTTTGTTTATTTGAAGGTGTCACCAATGAAACGAGTACAGCGTTTTGGAGTAAAGCGAAAAGCTAGCGCCTAGATTCGTAGGCCCCTACAAGATAATTGCCAAGAAAGGAGAAGTAGCCTATCAATTGCAATTACCACAGGAGATGAGAAATGTTTTCAATGTCTTTCATGTGTCACAACTAAAGTGATGTCTGAGAGTTCCAGAGGAACAAGTGCCGTTCGAATATTGAAGTTGATCAAGATCTGACTTATTATGAGAGTCCAAAAAAGTGCTAGACACCAAGGAAAGAGCCACTAGAGGCAAGGTAGTTAAGCAGTACAAGATTCTATGGGGAAATCATGCGGAGAACGACGCAACATGGGAGACTGATGAGTATCTTTTGAGGAACTATCCACAGTTTTATAAAGAATGGTTAGTTTCACCGAATCTCGGGACGAGATTCTTTTTAGAAAAAAGATTTGTAACACCCTAGGTGTTAAGCATCTTGAAAGCATGATCATTTGCATGGCATCATCATCATTTCATGCATAATCATGTTACTAGTGACATTCACTTTGAAGTGCTCTCATTTCATGCTTGTTTGATCTAGCTACTATAAGATCTTTGCTATAATGATGTTTTGGACCTAGATTGTGCCTAGATATATTTTTGACATAATTTAGGACCATGTTTGAGCTTGAGTTTCAATTTAGAAAATTTTTATAAATCTGCCCTAGAGCCTCAAACCTATTTGAGTCATTTTGAAACTCTTTTTTCAAAAGTGCTTGCTAGAAGTGTTTCTAGCAAAAGTTTTCTATAGATGAAAAGTAGTACTTTTTATGTAGATCAAAAGGTCTTTTATAAGTTTCTTGTGAAAAGGCTTGCAAGTGGTTCAAATAGTGCCCAAACAGTTTGAGTCAAGTTTGAATTGAATTCAAACTACGTTTTTGAATGGATGATTGTGACCTTGCTGTTTTTATTGAGTGTTTTGTAGCTTGCAAGTGGTTCAAATAGTGCCCAACTCTGTTCTCCAAATCTAGGCTGAATTAGAAAAAGTTCATATTGAGTGTTTTGTAGCTTATGAAATTCTCTACAAAATCGGTGTTTTGACTTTTTCCAAATTCCGCACGAATCTCGAGCTACAGGCCAAAAAACCGAGGCAATGTCGAAAAAAGGGGGGGGGCCTATCGGCCGGTGGCCGTCGGCCGGCGCCGTGGGCGACGTGGCCACCCCATCCGCCGCTGATGTGCGGCTCGAACAAGGCCGCCCGCCGCCCACACGCGCCTTTAAAACCGCGCCCGACGCCCGCCCTAACCCTAGCCTCACTCCCTCCGCCGCCACTCGCTCTCCTCGCTTAGAAGCGCCGCCGCAAGATCGCCGATTGCCGCCATAAGCTCCGCCGCCCGCCGCTCCGTCGCCGCCGTCGCACTCCAACCTCGCTAAACCGCGTCCCTAGCTCCGCCATGAGCTGCTCTACCTAAAGCCGCCGTCGAATCGAGGTAAAAGCCGAGGTACCGAACCTAACTCGCATCACCGCCGCCACGGCGAGTCCGCCATGGTCGCCGTTGGGGCAAGCTCGCGCCCGAGCTCGTAGGATCGAAGTTTAGGTCGCTCTTTTACATGTTCTAGAGTCGCCTAGAGGTGCTTGAGCTCCCGAGCTAGATGGTTGAGTGGATCTCGCCGTCGTTTCACCGGGATGCGTCGTCGCCGCCGCGATACCCGTGAGCGCCGCCGCTCGTGCGTTCGTTTCTCGCGTGCTTGCTCCATTGAGTCCCTAAGTGCCATGCATGTCTTAGTTAGGTCCAGTGGAGTCGAGAACGGATCTAGCTCGCTCGGCCGAAGCACCGAACGCCGGCCGCGCCGCCCGCGCCGCCGCCGGAAATGCCGTCTGCCGTCGTCGCCGTTTTTGACCATTTTTCGGTTCAAACCAAGGGCACCTTATGAGTCCGCCTCGACGAGTAGATTCAAATTGACTAGCCGTTGTTGCACGATTTGGTCACCGCCGGCGAAGATCCGCCGCACCCGCCGCCGCGCCCTGCTCTTAGTCAATCATCGACGCGGGCCCTTGCCCGATTTTCCTTTTCTTTTATCTTTTTCTCGTTTTTCCAGTTTGAATGAAAAGCTTAGAAAATTCATAACTTGGTCATTTTGATGAATTTTTGAGTGGGACAAATTTTGTCATTCTTGTTAGTTTGTAAGCTACAGTATAAAATTATGAAATCCTATTTTCTGATAACTTTTATATAGAGTTTTATTTATGGCCATAAATGCATGGAAATTTGGAAAATCCATATCTTTTAATTGGTGCAAGATAAAAATATGCTTTCTATACAAGATGTTCTTGGTTTTGTGAGTAGAATCCAGAAAAATATCATGCATGGTATGTTCTGTAGAAGAAATGTGATTTTCTATTTATGTGCCTTTTTCAATGTGATCTTTAGAAATTCATAGAAAAATAAATATGAGGGTTTTGGATGTGAGACTTGACATGTTTGCTTTTGGTAGGTTTTAGAAGCTATTCATACTCAGAAATCTGTTGTCTGACACTTTTCATAGTACAAAAGTATTTTCATGCATAGATTTAGTGCTAGCTTGCCATTTTTGTGTAGAGCTGTGTGTGCATGATCTTGCTATGAAATTTTTATGGTGGCTGTGATATGTCAGTAGGATGCTCTGGTAATTTTTGTAGATTTTTCTGGAGTAGTTATGTATTTACCATATTTATGTTGCATGGAAATTAGCTTAGAAATACATGTTTATATGAAGGAAGTGTGTATTAGTATTTTTATTGTGTGTTCCTAGCATGGATAGGATCTGTTGGTAAGCTTAGTTTGGTAAGCTTGGCAGTTTTGTCAATTTATTATTCCTAGCATTTATATAATTATAGTGTGCATGTGTAGTGTTTGATAGGGCATATCATTTTATGTGCTTTAATTTATCTTTTGGCTTGTTCAGTAGATTTATTTGATAGATAATTACTTGGTTTACCTGCTGGTCAAGTTTGGTAAGGTTTGCATGAGTAGTTTGCAAGTTATGGTGGTTGTATGTGATGATTGAGTTGGAAACAGGGCCTCTGTTTTCTTTGATTTCGAGGCTGTTAATATCAGATTCCGGTCAGGGTGATATGGAATGTTTTGTAGGAAATTTCGTTAGCTTTCCATAGAGTATTTGTTCGCTGAATTTGGAATTGTAGAACTCTCTGTAGGGACTGTTTTAGTGACAGCATGTCGAGCTGCCATTTCTAGTGATTAGTGAGTTAGGATGTTTGCTTGCTTTAGATTAGTAGGGTTTCTTGTGTAGAATTAATTGTGTTCTACGGAAGAGATATCCACTTACTAATAGCATCATCATGAAACATTCATTCATCATTCAAATCTTCTTTTATGCAAGTCTTTAATTAAGTAATCGTAATCATTTCTTTTCTCCATCATATGCATCATCTCGGGATCGGGAGGGTGATAGAGGAGCTGATCGAGGAGCAGACCGGGAGCTTCACCACCTCGGAGCCCAGCCCGGAGGTCACAGGAGGAGGAGAGTCGATAGACGAGCTTCCCCGAAAGTGCCCGGAGCACGTGCCGCCAACGTTCTGCGGGCAAGCCCCGAGCATTACGCGCTTTCCTATTCTTCCAATTAATTTGACTTGCGTCTTTTATATGTTTCATGCATTAAGTTAGGAAATGGTTGAAACCGTTGATGCATTGAGATCCTTGTTGAAAGTTGCCGTATCCTATTAGGAGTCTAGGTTAATGCTTCGGTATCATGATTGCGAGAAGCGGTGATTCCGGTCACTTGAGGAAATGTTGTGAACAATCACATGGGTGATTGTCAAGCTGCTGTTGAGAACCTGTTTAAATAAAACATGTAAGATTGGATGGATTTTGTGGTCTTTCCATCTGATCAATTAAGGACTTACCCTTTGTCGGGTTGTGGTCGGAAGTTGAAAGTACCTGTTCATATAGTAGGCTCCGCTGGTCGTGGAGCCACGGCTCGTGGGAATGTTAGGGGCCGGCTTTGCCCGCTTTATTGCTCCTCCTTTGGCGTAGTCGGTTGGGGATTGATTGGGCGCAAGAAGATGCGCACGGCATCGACTTCGTTGCTCGCTCACTTGGTGGCTCGAGAAGGAGGGGGTAGCCGCAAGACCGAGACTTTACGTCCCCGTAACATCCCGGGAGTGATCGGGTTCCGCCTTTGCAAAGTAGATCCGGTTTATGACCGGTATTCGCCACCTGGTTTGCAATCAATTCGAATCGCCATCTCTCGGATAGTGAGAACCCGGGATGCTTCCGCGACATCGTAGTCTTAATATTACAATCTATGTTATTACCATGTTGTAGCTGAAATAATTTTGATCAAGTTACTTATCTTTATTTATTATTCTACCGAGCAATGATTAATCTTGACTATACAGGATCTACGGTTATATATTTAAATAAGTAACCCCTTTAACTTGGAATCTGCAAGTAGTATGTGTAGGCTCATTAATCAACTTTATTTTCGAAAAGTAATGTGAGTCACCAACCCCTGATAAAGCCTAGCATGGTCCTTGGAGTCTTTTGTTTATTTTGGACGGGTAAGTCTAACTGAGTATTTTGTACTCAGGGTTTTATTCCCATTGTTGCAGGTGAGCATGTGTACCACGGTTACTGTAAGACTTGCTTGTTTCCTATTGATGAAGAGTAAGGCCGAGGCAAGGCACTTCTATATCCTCGTCTCATCTTTGTCGCAGGTTGACTATCTATCGGCACTATTTTATATTTGTTTTCGCTAAAAGACTATTTGGTTTTCAAACTACTTTGCTTCGCATTTTGAACCTGAGTTTGTAATAAATTATACATCGCACTCGATATTTAATATATGTCGAATTTGGTTTGAAATACCGCGGATTTTACTACCGAGCTCAACGATCCTGTTGTGTTGTTGATGAGTTTGAAATCACTCTGAGATTTCTGGAATACCGGGTTTATATGGACTCAAGTGTAGACTGTGATTGCTTCGGTGATTGCGAATTATACTTGATTTCTTATAAATTGGTCGGCTCTGTCATAGTTGCTCCCACCAAAGACTGAGCATGTTTTAACCATCTCGCATAATCCAACCAATAATAATTCTCGAGATGATGTTGACATAGTGTAAAATGCATCGAATTTAAATTTACGCTGAATTTATTGCGATAATAAATTCATTCAACAAACACAAGGTAACCATAATTCCAATAGCATCACACCCATCATCACGATAATTATGGTTGATACGGATTATGTAGCAAAATCAACTTCTCTCCGTCCAATGTACGCATAATCCAAGGTTCAATATAGCCATTATGACCATAATATCGAAATCACGCACATTGCTCCACAAAGTGGGACTCTTCCATTAAACTCATCAAAGGCTCAATTGACATAAGTAGAGTCCGGTTACTTCAAGGGCTTCTCGTATCAATGGTCTCTTGCCAAAATAGGAACACTAAGGGTAGGAATAGGTATCTGGCGGATCGGTGATAAGCTCATATTTCCTACGATAGGGCATACTAGCTAATAACTAGCGTAATCAAAAGGGATGGACGGAAGCAATGAAACTCTGTGGGACAATAGGGCATTTCTAACGTCCTTGTTGTTGTCATCTCCAAACCGAGTTTCCTCTCGACTTCGCAAGGTGAGGTTGTATGCCTTCATCTTCTCCTACTACATCCGGCGTATATGAAGGGTGATGATCATGCACTATGTAAAAAGGCTAATAACCGCCCGGTGCGCCTAGAGACGCCGCTTAAACATAGCGTGTGTTCTGCATCTTTGTCATACCATCGACGACAGATGCAGCGAAACGGCGTCGATGTAGGTATCGACCGTCCCACTCCGCCAAAACGCGTCTCAAATAAGGGTAATTATAGGCGCGAATCTACCCGGCAGCGTCTGCATTTTTACGTTGAGGCAGCGTTTTCATTCTACGGATACGAGGCGCGTAGGCATAGCGAGCGCCTTTTCAAACCAAGTGTGCGCAAGATTCACCATATCTTAGACACGCGTTTGAAACGCAGCGCATTCTTGGAGCCGGTCATGCGTGGATCACGAACACTAATTCAGGCCAGCGTGTTTGTATACGGACACTCTTTTTGGTGCCACCCGATGCGTATAGTTGCGAATTATTACGGACACCGCGTCTCTTCACGAGGCGCTTGGAATGTCGCGAAAGTCTGCATAGCGGTCCGCGATGTATTAAAGTCGCTACGTTTAGATTGAGGCAGCGTTTTTACGAAAGGCATCCTGCGTATCCGTGCCGTTACCGACGCGCGGCGAATTCAGGCAGCGTTTAGTCAGCGACCATCTATCTTTGCTTGAAACTATTGCGGACATTGACCGGTAAACGAGCGCGTGGCGGGTGCGCGTAATAGAAACTTCGCCGCGAACGTCTGATCGCGTTTTGTTAGAGACGATTTGTATCACCGGGTGTGCGTGATAAACGAAATGTTTTCTGACGCGGCGTGATAATGTAGAGACGTCGCGAATTCGGCGGTGTATGCGTAACGTTTGGAAATATTGCGCGACACGTGTCAATATACAAACGCGCTTGGTAGGTACAGCGCGCTGTAACTATCACGCCCATTCTGATCGACGCTTTGTCGAGAGACGGTTTATAGCAACAGTGTGTCTGCGTACATATACGGTTATTCGACGATTGGACCGTATGCCCCGTCGATCCTCGGCGTTTGTATGAGTGCGCATTTATTGGTAGTGGTATGTGTCGGTAACTAGAGTATCTCACCTACAGACATTGGATAGGCATGAAGACAAAAAGTTCTATATAATACATTACCCAAAGCCGAATGTTCTTTTTACAAAGACACCGCAGTTACTTATGATTTATGGTACATTAGCATTAAGTAAGAAGTCATAACCATGCTTGATCCAACCTGATTAGCAATCTCAAAGGACGAAGGCATCTATCTTTGGCGTAGTTAATCGATTCGCTAACAACGAAAGTCCCCATCGGTGGTGATCGATGAAGGCGCCCTTCTTCTCGCTTTGCTTCTTCGGCGAGGAATCGTAGAACCGCCCGACGCTAGAGTATCTAGCGAGGGAAGACACTCGGTTCTCGCGATTCTTGTACTCGTTAACATCAAGAGCGGGCACAATATGTTGTAAGTCGCGTGGATTGGAGACGTAGACCCGCAGTCAACTTCAAGGCATTCCACGTCCTTGCCTATGGCCGCCCCGGAACACATGGCCCTCATCTTGAAGAAAGTGGTTCAAAACACTGGGGTAACCGCCCCCGGCCTGGTGCACTTGATATACAAGGCATCGATGGCCAACACACAAATAAATGGCGCGATCCTCGAACTCCCTTTTGCCAAACTTGTTGGGAGGAAGAATCCTCCACAATGAGGCGAGGCCAACGAGCATACCATGCATCTTTATTTTGGACTTTGGACATGGTTACCTCGGATTTCGTTGATGAAGTCCTCCATGACCGTGGCATCGCACGTGGCTCACCGTGTCGATGTGCGGGTATCTGCCCGTCGGGCGGCGGCGACCACATCTCGGCAAGTGCACGGTCTCCGGGCATGGTGCTACCGATTCTTTGTGAGATGACTCCATTTCTCTGTGTTTTTTTTTGGGAAGAAACAAAGGCGCTTCTTAAGTAGATGGGGTCTCGAGCGGCGGTTGCCAATCGCGAATGGTTGCGTCGGTTGAGTTCGTCCGTTGGAACTTGTGAACAATCCATTAATTGTTGTGGAAGTTTAAATGACGGATTGATGCAATGGTGCATCCGTTTTTTCGAGTTCGACGTGGTTTTGGTGTGGATGCGTCGTGGGTACGAGAGTTGGCGATCTTTGGGAGGCGGTGTCGCCTAGAAGTAAGCCCTCCTCTGCGGCCTCCACCGGTGGAGTTTGGCTCTAGTGCCACGACGATTGGAAAGCGGCTTCGGCGGCGGTAATGAAACAGATCTCCGAAGGTCGCGAGGAAAATGAAACGAGGAGCTTTCTACTTCTCTCGTAATTTTTCTTTTCTTGTGGATCCTGTTTGTAAATGGGCCTGTAATGCGTTGAGATAAATACATTTTTCTTCTCAAAAAAAAAAAAATCGCGTTGTGCAACCGTTTTTATTAGGCGGCTACATATGCGGGCATATATGCGCATGTGTGGTTAACAAGTTGTGCATGCACAAGCTTCTAGTCATCATATATTTTCTCAAACTGAACAACCGGTCATCGAGTTTGTGTCATCACATTATTTTAATACTACTCTAGCTAGTACATGATCACCAAAAAGTAAGTCAAAGCTTCTAGTCATCATATATTTTCTCAAAAGCCGAACAACCACATCGAGTTTGCATCATCACATTGTTTTAATACTACCCTAGCTAGTACATGATCAACAAAAGTAAGTCAAGACAGCATAACATCAATCACATTATTTAGTGTCTTTGTCGGCATCGTAGGCATGCCACCACAGCGGTACTTAACACCGGCCTCAACGACACGGCAAGCGAGCCTATGCATCATGAGCCTCTCGTCTTCGCTCTCGGCCTTCCTCTTGATGAGGTCCTCAACAGCCCAAACAACTTCAAAGAGCTTACGCATGAACATATATATGAGGGATCTAGATGAGATCGTTCGACAAAAAAACAAGTCACGATCGTCAAATCACAAGCATCATTCATATATTTGGTCATTGAGAAACTGCCAGTGAAATAAAAGCATGCATGCATGCAAAGTGAACTATGCCAAAACGGTGGCCAGAGAACTACCATTATATTCACGGATCTATGCCAAAACAGCTAGCCAAAATTGGTTTTCTCAATTTAAACAAAGCATGCATTTAAGTGAACTATGCCAAAAACGGCAAAAACTGGCGGCCGAACTACCATTCTCGGCATGCCAAAAACAGGTTGGCCTTGGCCAATCAAAATGGGTTTTTCTCAATTACGCCAAGCTCTTGAAATCTGAAACTAGTAGTATAACCGAAGCTACCGGTATACTAATTAAGGCCCCCTGTTTGCATCCAAGAGGATTCTAAAATCCTTGAGAAAAAATCTATGTAGCTTCCAAACATACCGTAGATTCTAGAATCTGATGGTCGATTGTAAAAATCTAGAATCATATGGCATTAGTACCTGCGCCAACGACGATCTTGCTTCCATCTCCTTCGCCGTCGCCTCCAGCTTCCTGGCTCCTTGCCTCGACGCCGCTGCTGAGGACTTCTCCTTCGCCCTCGCCTCCGCCTCCCGCTTCCTGGCTCCTTGCCTCGACGCCGCTGCCGAGGACTTCTCCTTCGCCCTCGCCTCCGCCCGGCTTCTGGCCGGAGGCCACCTAGACGACGCCTCTTCCGGCGCGAGGAAGCGAGGACTCAACGGCGCCGCTTAGGGGCAAGGAAGGAGGACTGGATGACGACGTCGTTGAAGGCGGAATCTGGGCATGTCCTCTTTCCTCCATCGCTTAAGCTCCCGACGATACTCCCTCTCAAGGCCACCGTCGCTAGGGTTTCCAAGTTACTAGTGAGCGAGGCAATTCCTAGCCTGCCTCCCCAATGAGGCGCCCGGATGCCTTGCTTCTTGTACCCCATGGAGGCGGCCGGGATGCCTTGCTTCTTGTACCCCGTGGAGGCGGCCGGGACGCCCTTGTTGAACCTTGGCGAAGTCCTCACCACCGCTTCCACCCGAGACGAGGAACCAGGGCGAACCTCCCCACATTCATCTTCGATGGCGGCGGGGAGGGAGAGGGCGAGGAGGAATGGAGGTGGCGCGCGTGGCGGAAGAGGCTAGGAGCGCGAGCCGTGACGCACGACGCGGGGAAGGCCCCCGTGCGGCAGTGCAGAGTGGAGAGGCGGTGTGAAGGAGCTGAAGCAAGATAGGCGACGACAACGCTGTATATATATATATATATATATATATATATATATATATATATATATATATATATATATATATACACACACACACACTAGTGCTAGGAGCGCGCTTGCGCTACTGTGGAAACAATGTACCGATAGGTGTGTAATGGCACCGAGAGTCCGAGAGATGTGTTGGTATTTATTAAGTGCTAAAAGAATATGAAGGATTCTCGCAGCGCACGTAACACCTACCATTGTAGCTTTTCCCTAGGATGAGTATTCTAGAGTATCGTATCCACAGGAAAGCGTTGGCTAAAAAGAATCTAATAAGTCACAATCATGTATCTACTAACTTAGCAAAACCACTAAACTAAAGTGAGGGGGTAAATGATAATGATAAGAGTTATGCATAATATCACACACAAGAGAATTCCTAATGAGAAATGTGTAGTAGCAAGTTGAGAGGACAACGGAGAGATCAAGGTTTCTATGTACTTCTCTATTACTTAGGTTCTATGATAGCAATTATACTAATGCACTTTGGAGCAATAGATCCCCAACTCTCGAGAAAGACTGGGAAGAAGGTAGTTGGGAGAAAGGCTACCAAAAGCTCTACGAAAACACCAACCCGAACGTGGTGGACTACATCGGGCCCCGACAGTTGTCACCCCACCCCTGGGCTACCACAACTATCCGTGGGATTAAGCAACCTCGTAACCTATAGCCTAGACACCAAGTCTATACTATCGACATAAACTCTAGCTACCGCAATAACTAGAGCCCCTCAATACGAGCGGAGATCCCATGCAATAGCATAACAACTATACTTAACCAAATATAATATGAAAGTAAATAGAGAAGATAAATATATACATCATAATGTCTTACAAAGGAAGGATACAAGACATACCAAACTCGTAGATTCCTCCTCCAACCTGAGCACACCTCCGCCTCCCTAACTCTCTAGTTGCTAATCTACTACATTGTAGAGTCTAACCCTAATTCTCTAGTGGAGAGGTTGTCCTCACATTGGGACACCTCCAAGACCAACAGTCAAAAAGATAATGAATGGAATGAAATTAGGGTTTCACCCCCAAAGGCAGGGGGTCTTGTTATATAGGTGTCTCCGGCCTCCCTCCTAGTTCCGTAGGGCAATGTGGTACTAAAACCTTCCACCATGTATTATGCTAATGCACATAGGCTTAGATGGGCCGAATTCAGTGCAGGCCTTCTAGAGTCTTCCATTGGATGCACCATAGCCCTTGATCCGACCGACCTTGATAGATGGACAGATTGCTCCTCAATGGCGGTTAGGAACCGACGCCTAAGCCGAGGTCGACAAAGGGCCCCATGGTCGCGGCCGCCTTTTGCACTTAGGGGCAGCCCCGCACACCGCTGTGGGCCCTAGCTTGTGGGTCGGCCTTCCGGGTGTCTTCCTCGAATGTTCTTGCGTGGGTTTCAAGTTAGATTGCTTCACGGATAAGTCTTTATGTCGTAGGGCTTGCAAACTCTTGGGCATTTTCCTATTTAATCCTCGAAAATATATAAATCACCAAAACTCGTGGAATTATGTCACCAAGCCCCTAAACTATGTTGATATTCATTTTAAGCCCTTATTTCAGTTTTTAAAACCCTATATATATTATGCTATAATAGGTGTCAACAGACAGCCATCATAGTTCTTGTTCTTGCTAACATGAACTTATCGGGTTTGTGATAGAGTCAGTGCCACCAAGCATTGGTATTTTGCATACATAAAAAAATACAAACCGTGATCGCTAAGGTCCCGAAACGCCGAGCGCAACTATCATACAAAAGGGCTAAGTCAGGTTTCACCTCAACACATCAGTGTTTTGGGCACACCCCGTAAGCATGATGATACAAAGATTTTGTTCTTGCATAACTTAAATCTAGCTTAACCACAATAGTGATAAAGTCATGCGGGCATGAAATCATTGCAACTCCAATTGGTATTGTTTGGGATGGATATGACCAACTTGATACAAAAATATAATATATTACAGATACATTGATCTCAAAGAAGCAAAACAATATACCATTGTTCATATTCATGGGGCATCCTCACACATGACAACTCGATGCAAAAACAGAATCTTCGGTTTAGGGAGCGTGTTAGGTAGTAGGCGTGAAGATGAAGCAAGTGTCGCTAAGCGTACGTAATCAAGTCCTTGAAAACAAATCTAGGGGCCCAATTTTCTTCACGTGCATACAAAAAAGTAGACCATGAAGCATCCCACACCCACATAACCCGATTGCGCAAGTTCACAAATGGAGACGAAACACTTCCCGGGATTTTTAGCTCTCTCTTTACCATACCGCATTGCACTGCAGCCATTTTTCTCATTACCAAACAACGGATCTACCCGCATAGAACCAAATTAAAAGTATGTTATAAATGATAGAGAATGTAGGTCGTCATAGCACATTACAATTCTCGAATTAGTATGTAAATAATTTTCATCTTAACATGCATGATGCATCACCGGCTGATGTAAAACAAGAAAGGCATGTATGCAACAATAGAATTAAATATAGCTATTTGTGTCCCCTCGCCGAAAAACACAAGATTCTATTTTTGCAACCGCAGTAATGCATAACAACACAAACACAAGCAAATGGATCGCTCACCAAAATTATCGATTCAGCTTGGAAATAAATGGGATAAAAATGGTTTGACTACCTCTAGAGAAGACATGTAACTAACACATGGATACGATATATATGTGAAAAGCTAATTCTCAAAATATCACCAAGCAATGAAGGTTCAACCATATGGCTTTTGCCTATTCTTTGAATCTAATGCTCACAAATTGTCAGAAAGGAAAGCCACACGAGTAAAACAGATGTCTTAAAATTGAGGACCTAGTGTCTCCAGTAGCATCAAAGACATAGTTTTTCTATGCAACACCAATATTGTCGATTCGACAAATTTCCATGTATGTAAATCATTATTATGTATGAAGTGTAGCAAAATAAACTTATAATAGGCATTGTGCTATTAAACCCACTTCTTGCTATAGTTAGTTAACCTACCTTGCTACTATTCCATCTCTATACCCTTAAATTGTTTCACAGTATTTTGTTTACATCTCTATACCCTTAAATTGTTTCCTCATATTTTTATCGCTATTGAAAAAGAAATTATGTAACCATACTTACTCGGTTAGAAGGCTATCTTGTGTGTCTTTCGCTGGCGGTTACCCTGGCCGACCGTGAGGAGACAAAACAAAAGACATTGGACATGAGAAGAAATTTTGCTACGTGTGTAAATAGAGGGCAGTCCTTTAATTGAATGGACTTTTTTTTGTCCCGATTACCTACTGGTCAATATAGGTGAGTCCTTATTTGAATGGATCTCCATTCGACAAAAGGTACCGAACAGGTAGAGGTAGAGCATGCATAGATGTCTACAACTGTGGTGCAAACATATTGGAACACACAAAGTATGGCGTAAGCAAGCATGGTACTATTTTATATACAAATTGGATAACATATATGATATGATAAGAACTGAAAGCGATATTACAAATTCAGGATGGATGCAAATGTGGCGAAGACGGACAAATTTCGTGATCAGTACATAGTTGTTTACATGCATGAAGAAGTGCACCATTGAGTAGATATCAACGCCTTGCATACCTTCAATATCCGTACAACATTCGGATATTGCTTTGTTTCACATCTCAGACCGAGAAAGGCAAGCCGGAGGGTGGACTCACTTCAAGCCCGTCCGATCCGCCTCTGCCGGATTTGGGAAGCGGTGGCCGCCCGCCTCTTCCTAGAGATGCCCCGCATTTATGTGGAAAACGGAAACACAAGTTCTTCTTCATCCGATCCGCTTTTGTCTACGCTTTTTGTCTTGGCTAATATCGATTGTTTAGTTGTTTTAAAAAATTTAAGATAACTCACCCCGCTGCACTAGATGAAGAAGGCCAACGAGAGGTGGAGAATGAGCTCCAAGCAAGCTAGAACTAGTACAAAAACCGGGAGCGCACACCGCCGTGGTTGCCAAGCTCATGAATGAACACGCCACGTTGGTTGCCAAGCTCAACCGTGATGAGCCGATGAGGCGTTTACCAAAGAAGATGTGGACATTTTTCTTCGCCTCCCTCCCCATCCTTTTATAATCTCCCGCGTAGGTCTTTGTGTTTGTACCTAGGTGTCCTAGGATGAATCGAAAAAGGTATAAGACAACAAAATTATTGAGCAATGTTGTACAAGCTTATAGATAGCACGAGTCACATAGATATGCGGGACAAAAACAAAAACCTTTTAGAGCCATTCAAAAACCTTCAAAAAAGGAAGGATAATGCACTTTACAATCTAGATTTCGGTGCTTACCCAAGAAGATGTGCTTCTCTTGTAACATCTTTTTTAGCCTCCGCCTTGTAACACCAAGAGATCTGGCGTCCCGAACGCCATGAGAAACGCCTCGTTCACCGCCTTGGCCCCCTCCCAGTAGGTCGGGATCCCGGGCCAGAAGTCAAGACGATGGCGGCGACCTCGCCGAAGCCACCACCAGGAGGCCCCGCCAAGGACCCCGTGATCTACAACCACCGAACAAAAAATCTTCTATATTTGTTGTTTCTAGAAACCACGGGAAAACCAAATCTAGCTAAATGGATGTGATAAAGAGGTACACCGGATGGAGACGGCGGCATGAAAGGCGTACACTGCGGTCGGAATGCTCTCTACTCTTGTTTGGTTCTCGAAGAGTTTGGAAGTGAGCGTAAGAGGGGAGAAGAGTAGTAGTACAACTAGTATAGTTGGAGTATGGGAGAAGGAAGTGGCCGTAGAGACTGCGAGAGAAACAGAGAGAGACAATATGTGTACTAGTAGTAGTACTACCGTAGAGTGTTCCTGTGACACCATATGGCCCCATGGGCACCCGCCCTAATGTACCCATGGCCCCAAGGCCCCATGGTTTTGCATCTTACATATCTCCATACTAGTACTTCAAATTTCAAATGTTAACTCATCAAATATTTGAAATTCAACTTTCAAATAATATCCACCAAACGT